>WTSP01002430.1:0-22405 GCA_025331215.1 Actenoides lindsayi
GTGGAGGTACTCCAGGGACTTGCACAGGTACTTGTCTGCCTGGCTGGGGTACTCTGCCAGCTGGAGAGAACAAAGGGCTGGCGGGAAGGGTTGGTGGCCCTGGAGAAGGGCCGGCGGGGCCGCAGGCCGGTAGCCTCGGTGACAGCCTGGGCCTGGAGAGCATCCTGCGCTGTGGCGGCGGCGGGGGGGACGTGGCAGGCCCGGCCCCGAGGGTGGCGGGGGAACGTGGCGGCCGCCGTGGGCAGCGCGGGGCGGGCTGGCACTGCTGTCTCCGCTTCCCCGCCGGAGACGGACGGCGGCGGCCGCCCGGCCCTTGGTCGGAGGCAGCCGGACGGCGGCGGGTCCGCTCAAGCCGCGCTGCCCCGTGGGCCTCAGGCGGCAGCCGGGCTGCGCTGGCCTGAGCGCGTCGGTGCGGCGGGGACGGTCCGATTGGGGTGAAGCGGGGCGGTCAGGTTTGCACCGCTGAATTGTGGTTTTCTTCTTTACCTTCGCAGCTGCTCCTCCCGCCCCGTGCGAGGGCTGCTGTCAGCCTTACGAGCAGAGCTTGGCGCTGCGCTGCCCGCCGCAGATAGGAGCGGGCTGACAGCAGTCTTCCTGGAGGCAAAATTGGCGCTCGGAGCGGGCGACAGTGGATAAAATAAATCTGAACAGGGGCACCGACATGGCAAACCGGCTCCTCCAGAGTTAACGTGTCTGAAATCGGATGGGGCTTGTAAAGCTTATGGCACTTTTGTACCTGAAACTTTCATGTGAAACTAGTCCAGCTGCACAGCTGTGATAGAGCTGAGGTTTATCTTCTGGGTAAGAGGAGAACCCAACTGACATAATGTTGCCCTTTTCTGTTCAGCATATGGCAGGTGGTGTAAAGTTAGTAACTATAGGGTAAGATGTGATGTTAGGAATACCAAAGTCAATGAAAAAGTCAGTAATGTAGAGGATATGAATCCAGGGAGTAGCTACAGGATAAAAAAAAAAGGACTGAAAAAAAATCTTTGGTAGGCTGTAAGGACGTTGCAGTATTGACTTGTTTGTTCTACAGATGCGTATTAATTTGGTGTAATAGCTATTGATGCAGGGTTTTAATACTTAAGAGACTTTTTTTTTTAGGTGTAGTTCAAAGAAAATGCTTTGATAGATATTTGCCGTTTTAAACTGTAAAAGTCTGTTTGTTTTGTTCTCTAGCTATAGTAATAGTGTTTCTTTTTATGGGGTTGTATAGGCTGGTTTTTGTTTTGTGTGGGTTTTCATAAGGCTTCTTGGTAAAGCGTAAAAGGGAGGTTTTGTGATATAAATACATGCTGGACAGAGATTTCTTGGTTACGATGGGGTTTTTATTTCACAGAATGCTCTGCTTTATAAACTGAGTAACATCAGCAGGTGTACTTGAATACAGCGTGGTGATATTTGGTAGCGTAACAAAGTGAATAAAGTACAGGATGCACAGCAATCAGCAAGTGCACTGAAGTAAGCAGAGACTGGATGGAAATCCTGCAGTGATGCTATCACATCACAGACCAGTGTATGATATTGCAGAGTACTTGTTACAGTAGTAACTTAGGGAGACTAGAAATGTCTTGAAAAATTGAGTAGAAAATCCCCCTGAATACTTCCCAAAAGCTCTTTTTAGGAGGCTTTCTGTATTCAGAAAGCAGTTTGTGGAAGCTGTATCAGGAAGGCAGCAGTGACTCTGCTCAGTGTATTTCAGTCCTCCCTCAAGACGGGACACTGAAGGGCAGGAAAGCTGCCCTCTGTTTCAGGTGTGGTTGGGGGGGCAGCGTAGCACAGCTAGAACAGTCAGTTAGGTTAGTCTAGATGTGTCTGTTGACATAGCTGGTTATCCTGAAACAAGCTCTGGTAACAGCAAGGCTTCTCGCGGTTGTCTGTCAGCAGAGGTGCTTGTGGTACGTCTTGGTTCTGGCCTTGACGACAGTCAGAAAGCTCTGAAGTAGGCAGTGGAGTCGGGGGATCTTTGAGGACCATCAGTTCTCTCAGCAGTGTGTTTCTGGGAGGTTTTTGGGTGCCCCTCTGTTCACAGTGCCTTTGCTTCATGGAACCTATGGAGTTCCCTTCGGTTATTTTGGGGTAGAAGGAAGAACTGGTAACAGACTGTTCTGTCAATCTGCCTTAACGCACATCGCAGTCCTTCAGATTGTGAAGGAGTCTCAGCAGCAGCACGGTTTGCGACACGGGGACTTCCAGAGGTACAGGTTAGTAAACGGTGTGGGTGTCTTGGAGCTACCAGTGTGACTTGGCTTACTTCAGTTAAAACATAAAGCCACTGCAGCAGGCAAAAATACCCTACCTGCCAAGTAAATACCTCTCAGCAGATTGCTCCGTGTGAAGCAGCGTACGCTTGTTTTCATCAGCTGTAGTATGCTGTGACTGTTCCCTTTAGGAGGTTACAGATGGGCTCTTGTTTCTCTGTTGTCCTTGAAGAGCTTGTTTGTTAACACCTCTCTGATAATCACTCTACTCCTCCAGAGCTGAGTGTTCAACAAGCATACTTAAAACAATTAGATAGTCGGGAGAGCATCATTCTTATTTTTCAAGCTCAGCAGTTATTCCATGTCTTACCTTCTGTTCTCTTAACCACTGGTTTATAGCTAGTTTCTGAACTCCCTCTTACTGTATGTCATGTGGGGAGTTCTTGTTAAAACATTGCCCGTCACAGCCTTTAGTCCTTCCTGTCCAATTGGAGAGAGCAGCAAACAGAAACAAAGTTATTGTTTGGCCAAACTGACTGTGTTTGTCTCTTCTTCAGGGGCTATTGCTCCCGTAGGCTAAGGCGGCTCCGAAAAACTCTCAACTTCAAGATGGGAAACAGGCACAAGTTCACTGGGAAGAAAGTAACTGAAGAGATTCTCTCAGACAACAGGTACAGCATGCTGGAATCAAGCATTCAGTATATTAGTGAATTGTTTCTTTCATTTCAGTAATTGATTTTCATGTGGGTGTGGTGGAAAACTGTTCTGTGCAATGTACTTAGAAATGTTTCTTTTCAAAGACATGTGTCATTGATATTAATAAAAGATGAAAGTTAAGGCTTCAGTACAGGAGGAAGAGTCACTGCTCAGATCCCACCTCACCACGTGAACGAGTGGGAGAAGAGGGAGCAGCAACAGCCAGTTCCTTTTCTTCCCTTACAGTGGCTGAAATGGCCTCTTTTCATAATGAGTAAATTACTTTGATATTAAAGAGGAAGTGTTTATTCAAATCTGTTGCAAGGTAGCCACGTGAATGCTGATAACATAAGTGGTGCAGCCACCAAGGTTGTGATTGGAGACGTAACCCCTTTTCCTTTGAAAATAATATTGGGTTGAAAATTTTACTTAATCTATCAGACAAGCATTCTGCCAAATTTTGACTTTGTGGAGAATAGGATCATTTCTCATCTTTTAGAAACCCTTGAAATATTTGCTGCCTCATCTTGTGAGGAAGAGAAAACGTGATACTGCCTCCACCTGTATCGTTAAGAAGCCAGATGAATTATAGGCATTAGGTGGTGGGGAAACAGAGATGTTTCCCAGTACTCAACCAATTTGAAGAGCGACCTAAAATCATAAATCCCTTGTCTTCACAGTGGTGCTACAGAACAATACCAGATTCTCTTCCTTAGTTGGGTAATTACATTTCTTTAGTGAGAAATACAGTAGAAAACAGAAATAACATGACTGTGTGTGCTTAGAACGTTTGGAAAGAAAAGTATCTACCTCTTACTAACCAAGCTGAACTCTTGTTAGATCACCAGGCAGAGAACTAGCGGTGATGTGGTAACTCTTGTTTGATTGTCATTATTCTTTCATTCCTCTTCCTCTGCCCTGCAGGTATTTGCTGTTGATTCTGATGGACGCGGAGCGAGCCTGGAGTTATGCCATGCAGCTGAAGCAGGAAGCGAACACAGAGCCTCGCAAGCGATTCCACTTGCTCTCTCGCCTGCGCAAAGCGGTGAAACACGCCGAGGAGCTGGAGCGACTCTGTGAGAGCAACCGGGTGGATGCCAAAACAAAGCTGGAAGCTCAGGTAACCGTTGGTACTGAGATCTTGTTTTACAGCAAAAGCTGAGGGAGAAACCGTTGGATTTTGGGTGAAGAGATTGTCCTTGTCTAGCAATAAGCGAAACTGACTGGTTCTCAAAGTGGGTAATGTCTGCCTTTGAATAGCTTTCACTTACTGTTCGTTCATCTGTCTTATTTGTTGAATGTCCTGAAGTAGCCACCTAGAACATGAGAGTTGTGGCTTTGGTTTCTGGAATGCAGAAGGCAACTGTGTTGTGACACCAGCCTGAACGGGAGGCTGCAGTGGTACTTGGTTAATTAAAACTGCCATTTTTACAGCTTATTGCTGGGGAAAAACAGTTTTGTGGCATGAGTGAGCTATATTGATTGCATAACAAACAAGAAACATCTTTGCTTTAATCTCCTTATAAATGTAGCCATGTCAGTTAAAAGAGAAGAAGGTAGGTAGCTAGTGACCCATAATCCAAATCAGTTGTCTTCTGTGGGAAGACCCAGTGGAAAGAATGAGGGTTAGTCACTGAGCATAGGCATTGTGGCAGCCTTTGTATGAAAGGTGGTACAAACTGGGCTGTCGGTGTCGGGGAAGGTAACGTGCCCCTGTGCTGTCCCCAGGCGTACATGGCTTACCTCACAGGGATGCTGCGCTTCGAGCACCAGGAGTGGAAAGCGGCGATGGAGGCTTTCAACAAATGCAAGTGAGTCCCTCCTGCTTCACCAGCTTCATTTAGTAAATCGTTTGGGATCAGTCCAGTAACTTTATATACTTTATCTAAACAACTCTGAGAGTTGTTTAGTTAATTCTGCACTTAACTGGGAGGTACTGCTGAAGGAATGGCATCTTCTAGAGTAGAGAGAACTCTTCCCCTGAGACAGAGTCTCCCAAAACAACATGTGCTGCAGTGTTAATGTTTGTTCTTTGCTGTAGGACCATATATGAAAAACTGGCCAATGCTTTCACAGAAGAACAAGCTGTGCTCTATAATCAGCGTGTGGAGGAGATCTCGCCCAACATTCGCTACTGTGCCTATAATATTGGTAAGGAAAAGGGGGATACCTGATCTCCCAACAAAGAGCAAGGCTTGCTCACAGGAAAGGAATATTTACTTGATAGTTAAATATCAATCTAAGTCACATTGCAGTGAGTCCATAATATTTTTGGCAAATTCTGCACACATTCTGGGTCAGTTTAGCAGTGGAGAAGTACACTTGTTTTGCAACAGTAGTTGTGGTTTTGTGTAAAAGGACAAGATACTGCTCTAGTTGGGTTTTGAAGTAGGAATAAAAGTGCAAATTTATCCCCTTTCTCCCTAGATTGCCACTATAAAAATCCGTGGATTAGCTTTTCTATATTTAAGTGTTGGTGAACTCAGGTGGAAATGTGATCTTGATCTGTTAATTTCCTCAGGTGACCAGTCTGCTATGAATGAGTTGATGCAGATGAGGCTGAGGTCTGGTGGCACTGAAGGTCTTCTTGCAGAAAAACTGGAGGTAACTTACTTGCACGCTTCAAGTTGAAACATTATCACTCTGAGCCTAAACATGCTGCTGTGCACCATTTGAGAGCCAAAACTTATTGGAAGACAGCAAGCAAGCCTGGGCTCCGTGGGAAGCCACGCTTTCCTAAAGAGCTCTTGGATTTCAAAATAGTCAAGTCTAATGTGTATTTGAAAGGTTCAGTTTTGGCTTGAACCTTAAAGCTCAGTCTGTTCTCTGCAGGCGCTGATTACCCAGACGCGAGCGAAGCAGGCAGCCACGATGAGTGGGGTGGAGTGGAGAGGAAGAACTGTTCCAGTGAAGATAGACAAAGTGAGGATCTTCTTGCTGGGGCTGGCTGACAATGAAGCAGCGATTGCTCAGGTAACCCAGAAACCATCTCTAGTGCTTTAGTAACAGTTATCACCGCTGAAGATGGGCTTTTTGCAGCATCAGACCCCATTTATCACCAGGAGAATAATGAGGATAAATGGAAATTTAAATGATAAAATGAAAACTCTGTAGGTATAAAGTGAGTGGGCAAAAGCAGGAGATAGTGTTGAGAGAGTAGGACAAACAGGGTATGGCTGTGTAGGAAACATGAACCAGTCTTGTGATGCTGTGAGTTGTGTGTCGCTGGATTTATTTTTCGGTAGGTAGTACGCGAGCGTGGCCAGCAGGTGGAAGTACAGCTTGGGGTTCAGTGTTGCCTCGGAATTCCCATCCTGCCAGGCTAACAGGCTTTTTAGTTCAGGTGCTCTCTTTGTTCCATAAAGCTGTTGCAGAACAGTGATCTGAATTTGTTTTCATCTTGCTTTGTGTTCCTTGGAATCTCTGACTTTAACAGAGGAGTTTTCTGGTACTGGATCACAAGTAGTACTGGTGAGAGCCCAACACCCTGCAGCACTGTTTACATTCCCAGAGGGCTAAAACTTGGCCTTTTGAAAGCAGTTGTACAGTTGCTGTGTTAGCTGGGATGGGCAGTCCAGCTTCAGCTAAATCCTTTGTGGTTCCCAGGATCTTGGCACCTTCCTGCTTGTCTTCACTAAGTTGAAACCCTGACATAACAGCCGAGCTCCTCAGAGTTTGATTAGAAACAAACACAAATGTGTGTTGTGTCAAAATGGAGATTCTCAGTGCATTTACACCATTGTCTTCAGTGTCTTCTTGGTAATGGGGGAAACGGAACAAGTATGCAAAAAAAAAATTTAAAAAAAAGGGGCATTCTAAGTTTTGAATTACTTGTTTCAGCCCTTTTTGTAGACTGGAATGTATGACTTCAAGGACCCATTGACTCTGACCAGGCAGAAGTGAGAAGGCTGAAGGGCAGAGCAATAGAAGTGTTCTCCTGTTGCCTTAAGGATTCTGTGGGCATCTCTGGTAACTAGGACTGTAGCAAAACCAGATGGCAATAACTTCCAGAGATGATGCACAATATTTTAGAACAAAAAAATTAGAAGTGAGCGCTCCTGGACTTTCCAAAGTGGGTTCAGTGGGATTGGGTCCCTTGATCCTTTTAAGATAAACCTGTGCTGTTCTATCAGGACCCTTGCTGTAGCACTTGTATCCTAGTTTTATCATCTGTTACCTCCCAAATCAGAACATATGTGTGTATGCACAGAACCAGCTTAACCTTGGGAGTTTTTGCTTAGAAAGGAAATCCTTTGCTTCATTTTCATTGCATGGCCCAGCCCTTTCCCTGTTTGTACTTGACTGGTGATCTTGCTACGTCTGTTTTCATTTTTGAGCATACAGCGAAATTGCTGCGCTGCGCTGCGCTGGGTGAGGTTGAGAATGCTGTCAGACTTGTCTCTGCTTATTCTCAGTAGTTGGTCCCACCTTAAAAATTCTTGCAGCAAATCTTTAAGAAAAAAAAAAAGCCAACCAAAACCAAACCCAAAAAAACCGCCTTCATCTCAGGTCAAGATACCTGAGGCTTTGTGAGGGAGTAAAAATTCCATTACTTAATGGGTTTGCAAACCTGAGAGGCAAGGCAGAGACTGTAGAGCTCTATGGGAGATAAACAAGCAAACTTGTCTTTAGACAGTTTTAAATTCATTTGGACAATTGCAAATTCATTGCAGTAAAGTACATTATCTGCTATTATGTGACCTGGAAGTAGTGTAACACAGGACTGATCCCTCCCTCGATTGCTGAGGCTGAGGTTTGTTTCTGGGCAGTTTTACTGAATCATTTGAGTCTTGTGCTCCCTATGTGGTACCTTCTCAGTCACCTGAACAGAAGCTGAATTTGTTTTTTGGTGCATTGTTTAACTGGGTACGTGATATGCCAGCCAATTAGGCAGAGAGCAGGCTTCAACTTGTTTTTTTTAAAAGTTGTTTTCAAATTTTTGTTTTGGGGCAGCAAGCCAAAAGCTGCTTTGTTTTTTGACAGGCCTTGTAATGACAGCAGAAAAACACTCGGTCACTCCTGCAACTGAAATACAGGGTTACTTTTAAAAAATGCTTCAAACAAGTCAATTATTGCCACTGTGAGCATTAATAGAGTGGGAGTGTAGAAGAGATAATCATCTACATATTCTTACCACATGAGAAGTTAAATCAGAATAACAAGAACAGTCTGCACTGGTAGTTTGCCAGCTCGGTAATGCTCGGCTCCTCTTCTCTTGCTGGGCCTTTCCCATGTGGCAGTCCAGCCTCAGCTGTTCTTGGAGCAGTGCTGGTGCCATCCTGGCAGGGAATGGAGTTGCTGGGAAGGTAGCTATGGCAGGGATGAGGTGGTCAGAGCTCTGTGTGTGCTAGGCCTTCAGTGCTGCTAAATTCTGAGCACTGACCATATTCCCCACAATTTCTGGCAGTTTTCCCCCTAGGAGCTTGTTTGTTCTCAGTTAATTCTGGATGCAAAATACAAAAATTTCTAATAGATTCTTAATTTCTTAATTTCCCTTTGCTCTTAGGCAGAAAATGAGGAGACAAAGGAACGTTTGTTTGAATCTTTACTCAGTGAGTGCAGAGATGCCATTCAGGCTGTTCGGGAGGATCTGAAACCAGACCAGGTAAGCAGCAAACATCTGTGTTTCCACTTTAAACAACACAGCATTTCTTTGGGACTGATTTCTTATTGTTAAACTTGCTTAACAGTAAAAGTGGCTGAGATTTCTGTAATAAAAAGCTAAATAAAAAGATAAACAAAAGAGTTTATCCCTTTTGATTTTATTCTCTTCCAAACTGGAGAGGGTGAATAGCAATGTAGAAATTCTCATTCTTTTGCCTAGAGGTCTGTTAGAACTTCCCTGGTTTACCTAAACTTTGAGTCATTTCTGATGTTTTCTTCCCTCGGCTGCCAGCTGTGAGTAAATCATGCAGTGTTCTGTCCTCAATTTCTGCAGAAGCAGCGGGAACACTCTCTGGAAAATGATTCTGGGAAGGTGTCCAACATCCAGTACTTACACAGGTAATAGGCAGATATTGTTACCTGCACTAGTGTGAAGAAGTTGCGCTGTTACGTTAAGATTTTATTTGTGTTTGGTTTTGGTTTATGGGGTTTTTGTTCCGGGCCTCTCAGATCTTGAAGCATGACTGACTGTACAGATAAGGATCTGATTCATGCAGCTTTGAATACATTTTACTTAAGACTCTCACGTTGACCTTTCAGATGTTCTTTTCCCCAACTAGTATCAGCTTAGACTGGGGGGAGGAGTTTTTTTCCAGAACAAAGAGTAGTGTCTGAGTAGTTCTGACAGTCTGCTAATGGTATTTTATCTTTCTAGTTATTTGACTTACATCAAGCTGTCAACAGCCATCAAACGCAACGAGAGCATGGCAAAGTCTCTGCAGAAGGCACTGCTGCAGCAGCAGCGATCGGAAGAAGATGGCAAACGCACGCCACGGCCTCAGGACCTGATCCGTCTTTACGATATCATTTTGCAGGTAATGCCTGGAGAACAAATTTAATTCTTCATACTAGCTGGAGAACTGCGGTACAAAAAGTTGCTGTAGAAAATACAGAGGTGTAAGTGAACTGCCTGTGAAGTCTGAGGAGCAGCTGAGTACCCGCAGTTGCCTTGTTGAAGATGTTCAAAGTCTGCATAAAACACAACACACACACACACACACACACACACACCCACACCCCTTCTAGTTGTGAACAAAAGATGCTGCTAGAGCAGGTGCCCTTGGCTGTGCACTTTAATGCAGTTTTAAAATTGTTTTTCTGACTGTTTTATCCAGCACCCTGATAACTGCCTCAGTTTCTGCTGGCCAGAGAAAGTCGCAGCTAAAAATACTTAAAAAGTACTCGTTCTTCATAAGCAGTTTCTCATTTTCTCACATAAATTTTCTACTTAATAGTGTGGGAGTCTGTGGCTGAAACAGTTGTGAATGGGAAAGGGAAATACCTTATGAAAGAATTAATTAGTGTGAAATCCTGAGGAGTCTGTCCTAATTCCTACTTGTCAGGAAATCTATCCTGAGGACAAACTCGCACAAGTTTCAGTGAGTGTCCTTCAGAAGGTTAGCATACCAATAATTAGAAAACTGTAAACTATTTCCATGGGAATGTACTGTTGACTTGTTAAAAGGGACTGTTTTCTCTTACTCCAGCAGATTCCAGAGGAAAACAACGCCCGCATTTGTTACTCTGTCCCTCTCTTTCACAGAACCTTGTGGAACTGACACAGCTTCCTGGCCTGGAAGAGGACAAGAACTTCCAAAAAGAGATTGGATTGAAGACACTTGTGTACAAAGCTTACAGGTAACCTGAGAAACAGCCAGATTTTCTTTAGCAGGCATTACATCTTCAGAGGTTATTCCAAAAACTCTTTGTGTTTTATGGGATTTCACAGTTTCCTCTGGCCTTTTGTGTGATGACGGCTGGATGCGAAGGGGAAACTGGCTGATGCTACTTAATAATATCTCCTGTTATCTGTCATCTGAGTTGGTTAAAGGTCCAGATAACAAACATGTCAATGACCTGCTCTTTACTGTTGCAGGTGTTTCTTCATTGCACAGTCCTATGTCCTGGTAAAGAAATGGAGTGAAGCTCTTGTTCTGTATGAGAGAGTGCTGAAATATGCCCGTGAAGTTCAATCAGGAGCTGGAGCTCATAAGAACAGCTTGAAGGTAGGAACCCAGTCCCATGTGTAGAAGGGAGCTGCAGTTGATGAATAAGCTCTGTCCTGGTATTCACTGTCCGTTAGGTGCCAGGACATTACCATTTGAGACTGACCCTTAAGTAGGGAGAAGAGCAATACAAGTGTGACTTCTTCATGCATTATAGCAGAGTCTTTCTAGTGAAGTGGAAGTGCTTCAACTGTCCACTTGGCTTTGAATGAGAGACAGACTTGCCATAACTACTCCGTAACAATTTACCACTTTCTCACATGTGCTTTTTCTGTTATACCATTTCTGTAGTGCCTCAAGGACTGTTCCGTAGCATTCCTTCTTCTGGGAAGGCTTATCAGCACTAAGACTTAATTTCTTAGTTCTTCCTTTGTCAGGTTTTACCTTTGCCCTGACTCTTTAAACTAGCACATTTCATGCTTTCAATTTTCTTTAATGACCCAGGAGCTGCCTGATGTTCAGGATCTGATCACTCAAGTCAATGCAGAGAAATACTCCTTGCAAGCAGCAGCTATATTAGGTGAGTTGCACGATTATACTTGAGCTCCAGTGTCTCCCCTGTAGCTATTTAATTCCTTTTATTTAATTTCTGAAGTTCCAAATGTTTTTCCATTTCACTCTGATCTATCAGGGTCTGAAAACATTTATTCCACACGCCCCCTGCCCCCCTTAATTCTAGCTTCTTGTAGCTGTGTGTAGTGCAGCCAGGAAACCAACGACAAGACATTTGGTGTTGTGCTTCCTGCCCAGAGATGCACAAATGCTTCATGTTTTGGTAACCTGCACAGAAGGGACAGGGCAGTGACTTTCTGCTCTCTGTCAGTGTGGGCCAGGTTAGTGGAGCTTTCAGGGAATGGATGAACTTGGTGATCTCTTTGTCTGTCTCGTGGCTGCTGTTTTTGCCATGCCTGCTGCTGGAAACCTGATATCAGTAATGGATTGTCTTGTCTTTTCTTGCCTTCATGTTGCTTTAACGAACATCCCTGGGGTCTTCTCATCATCTGCTGCTTTGTACTTAACTCAAAGCCTGTGCTGCTTTCAGGAACTTCTCATGGCACTATGAAGAAGCAGCTCTCTGTCACCGGAGAGCTGTTTTGGATGTAGATGAGTATATGTGACCCTCTTAGGCTAGAAAGTGAGATGATTTTGTCTTGCATATCCCAGAAAGCAAGGCTCATAGCTGAGCTTGGAGGACAGCTGACTCCTGAGGCAGTTTTACTTTGCAGCAAGATCTCACCTGTTCTTCTTACCACTTTTTCTTCAACTTTGCAGATGCGAACGATACTCATGAGACCGAGTCTCCATCTCAGGTCAAGGATGGCAAGGTAAGAGCTGCAAGCTCAGGCAAAAGCCAGTAGTGTCTCTAATGAACTTCACTTTTAACCTGTTACCAGAGTGTCTTTTACAACTCAAGAAATGTCATGCTGATTGGACTTCGGTCATGACAAGTGTATTTAAGAGATTTTATTAGGCTTGTTTTCCTTCTGCATGTCCTGAAGGTCGTGGACAGGGTGGGGTACCTTGCATAGGAGCTAGGCAGCTGCTTGCAGCTTCTAGTGTGTGCATCGTCTTCTTTAACTCTATTTAGCTTTCTCCCTGCACATGGGAAGGTTTTTCAGAGATCCTGCAGCAATGCTTTGATGGGGACCCAAATCATTTTCAAGGGCCCAAAATGTCACACAAGGGAACTTCAGCTTCTGTTGTCTTGGTTGCTGCTTAACCTTTTTTGCTTGTTTGAGCCTTGTCAGCTTTGATTGGACACTTGTTTAATTTGTGTTTCTGCATTGATCTCTTTCAGCCACTCTCGGAACGGTTTGAGACTTTCTGTCTGGATCCTTCTCTTGTCAGCAAGCAAGTCAGCCTTGTGCACTTCCCACCGGGCTTCCAGCCCATTCCATGCAAGCCCTTGTTCTTTGACCTGGCCCTTAATCATGTTGCTTTTCCACCTCTGGAGGACAAGGTGGAGCAGAAGGCCAAGAGTGGCCTCACAGGATACATAAAGGGCATCTTTGGATTTAAAAGTTAACCGGGACCCCCTGAGGAACAGAGGTTTTATTCTGTATTGAAGGAAAAGCTCCAAGAGGTTCTAGGACACAAATACCTTCACCTGAAACTGACAGTGGGAAGTTTTACCATCATCTTCCCCGTGTTCTGTCTGTGTCTGTGCACTTACAGTCTCTCCCAGTATATTAAGGACAAACAATCGATTAAGAAACGTACGTGCACTATAAATAGCTGAAAATAATCTGAAGCACAGAGAAATTCCATTCTGCCTGGAGAAGTTGGAGCTTGCTTTGTGGCCCGTGGCCTGTTGGGGCCGGCACACATCTACTTACCATGGACCAGAGCATAGGTATAATTCCATTCCTCTCTCCGCCCCATTATTGGACACTACAATTTGGTATTTTGGTCTAGAAATCTGGGTGTGATGGGGAAACTGGCAAAAAGAGATGCAGAACTAAAACAGCAAGGTGAGGCTGCCCCCAAGAAGGCTATGAATCAGTATCCAGAGGGGGCAGCTTCTTTCTTTCGACTTCCAGAAGTCTGTGTTTTTGAAAAATGTACCGTTCAGAAATGACAAAATGGAGCCTCTTTCCTTATCGATAAGGATGCCAAATACCAAATGTTAATGGTTATTCCCACTGAGGTGGAGTATAACCTGAGTTTGTACTCTGGGCCAATAGGATCCTTCTTTATTGATAGTGTTTTGTTAAATACCTAAATACAGTATAGAACCTTTTCCTCCCACGAGGCTTTTCCTGGGAAACTGGCTTCATGGGTGGCTTTAGAAATAGCTACTTGTTCTTCATGGGAAGTTGGGTCTCTCAATGTTCATTTTGTCTCTGATCTAAATCTTGCCTGAAAACAAGATGATTTTTTTTCTAGAGTTCATCTGTTGCTTTTTTGTCTTCCTCAATCAGTAGATGCACCTGAAATGAGGAATAAGCAGCAGCAGACTAGTAGGTTCTTGAGTGATAGATCTCCTCTGCCATGCCAGACAGCTTTTTTTTTTTTTAATGAAGCGCCCAGGTGCTATGGTGATAGGCACTTCCTAAATGCAGGTAATTTCATCACCGTGATCATTTAAACATAAAAAACCCCACCCCACAGCACATGGGCAGAACTGTTCCTAAATAAAGTATTTGGAAGTTTCCGCCAGCAGTTGGGTTTTCACTTGGGTCTGTAGCTGGTGGGTGAACCTCCAGTTTGTCTGAGCTGCCTTAACCCTTCTGCACCAGTTAACCCTTCTGCACCAGTTGTCTTTGCTCGGTTCTCCGTTTTTAGGCACTGGAATTAACAGGGGTGGGAACAGAAGAGTAGTTTGAAATTCCTGGATCGCTGTTGCCGTGGGAGTTTTCTGTGCAAAGTGCATGATGGATGAATGGGGGACATGAACAATTCCCATTACTTTAATACAAATGTTTGCTGCTTTGTTCCAAGTTGATCTGATTTGTGAGTTCTCAAAGTACAGAGCTGCTTTCAAGAGGACTGTGAGCTCAGAGAGAGGTAAGGGAAGGAGGAGGAATTTCAAACTGTGTTTAATTTTTGCAACACGGCAACAAAATGGGAATTTTTGGTATTCTGGCTAATTCCATTTGCCTCTGGATGCCTGGGGCTGTGGTGCTGTGTGTTTATAAGAGAAAGTGTACAGCTGAAAGGAGTGTGAAGGACTATTCATCAGATGACAATACCTAGGAAGAGGTCTCAGGTGGCAGATTTCTCTTCCCCAAGAAACCCATTTCCTTTTAGACAGTGCAAGATCCCACAGTAACCAGTGCAGGCACCAGCTGGTCAGTCTGCTTCATGGTACTTCTTGTCTGTGTACATCAGCCTGAGCTTCTCTCTCCTTTCCAGCTTTTATATCAAATCCCTCTGAGAACTGTTCTGTTTGGTTTGCAAACCAAACTCCAATCACAAATCTCTGTGGTGCCTGGGCTGATGACAGTCCCAGCTGTCATCGCGTCCACTTTCTAACTGGTTTCTGTTAGAAAAAGCTAAGAGCAGTTGGCCTCTGTATCACACATCTTTTGACAGCTAGCTGGTCAGTTTAACACAGATAAGAAATCTGAAAACAATAAAGTTTTCTTCCTGACCTCTGAGGCGTGTAGTTTATGTTGAGCATTGAGAACACCGAGAACCCTTGCCTCCTTCAGAGGATCAAGGTCACAGCATCACCTGGGGCTACTTAACCCCTGGGGAATGGCTAGTTCGTTCTGGAGGAGGCTCTTCTGCCTGGAGGCTCAGATAACAACATGCACAGCTCTGGGAAGTGACTTGGCTGATTTGTTTTGATGTACTGTTAATGGCAGGTGAGCAGAGGAGTTTGTAAGCAGTGTTGTGACTAAGAATGTGGAAGGCACTGATGAGACCTTAAGGAAAAAATCTAAAAATGTAAAATGTGTGGGTTTTGGTTTGTTTTGCTTTATTTATTTATTTTTTTAAAGTACTGTTCTTGCAGTCACCTGTGTGATGAGAACCAGACTCAGGAGGTTGAGGCTCTTCACCCTGCAGCAGCTACGAAGGAACAGGGTGGGCAGGTGAAGTGTCTGGTGTGACAGAACAAACTGATTCCCCTGAACTGCTGGGTGTTGGCTGTGCCTGGGACAGTCGGAGCAGGAGGCACAGTGCTGGTTCGTGGTGCTTGGAAACCAGCTTCCTTAGTGCTCTGTTCTTTCATTATGTTGCTCTATTTCCTTTAAAGTGTTTGCTCTCCTTCCCTGAATTAATTTGACAAGTAGGGCACATGATTGCCCTCAAACAGGAAGCTCCAGCAGAGTGGTCAAGTTTATTGCTTTCCATCAACTTTTCCTATGGAATATCTTTGGGCTTAGCTCTGGAATTTTAATTACAGGCTGAGCCAGCCGTGCCTGCTACCATTGCATCAGTTAAAATGGGAATGAGATCTACATCATGGCCCTCAGCTCTACCAACAGCTGTCTCGGGTGATGTCCACTTTTGGTGTGCGCTCTGAGGGGTCTGGTGACAATGGATAGGTCCTGGGGGACTGATAGGACATAGAAGACAAACTGGGCAGTTTGAAGAGGAAAATGAGAGGTGGCATGGGATGGTAACAGTCTCTGCCTCCTTTAAAACAAGGAATTGAAGGTATTTAAAACTGTGAAGGTGTGTTACTGGAGAAAGTCATTGCTGCCTAATCTGAGCTGCTTCAGATAGACACCATCCCAGGTCAGCTCTGGCAGCAGGGGCTCTGGGGCCTTTGTGGCTGCATTCTCTTGAGAGGCTGGTTGCAGGTTTGGTGAGCATTCAGCAATGGGGGGCCACAGGCCCTGGAATTTGGGTGTGGGGAGTCCTTGTCCAGCTACAGTGGCAATGAGTATGAGTGGAACTGGTTCCTGGGAGAAGACTCATCTGCTGAGAGAGGTCTGTGCTCCTGCATAGCTCTTGTCGACAGCCCCGTTAGATCTGCAAGCACAGACACCCCATGGTGTGCAACTGGGGAGTTTGCTCCCTCAAAGGAGAGATTCGATGTGATCTTGATGTTACATGGCTGCTCCTCTGGGTTTTTTTCAGGCTGGGAAGTGCTATTTTCAAGCCCAAGAACAGCTGGGGGTCAGTTTGCCTGACAAAGAGGAGCCTTTTCTGATCCGGGTGGGAGAGGCATGGTGGGTGCCCCCAGTGTATACCGGGAAGCTCCAAGAGGAAGGACGGGATAGCTGAGAAAGCAGACAGTGATCCCGAGAGCAGGGATGGGCAAGCAGCAGCCTGTGAGCTCTGAGCCTTCTTGGGGCTGAGGCAGAGCACCACCAGCAGCTCTTAGTGGCTGCTTTGCCTTCTCCTCCCTCCCCTGCTCCGAGCTGAGGAGGTGCTGGGCAGTGCTGTGGGCTGCAGCTGCCTGGCCAGCCCTGCTCAGACACCTGGGCCACTGCTCGGATTCCTCCTCTTCCCGGAACCTGGCCCTGACCCTCGGAGGGTTCGGTGCAGAGTGACGGGGTGCTCCGGGAGCTGGTCCAGCAGCGGCTCAGGGGGACACACCTACAGCAGAGCTGCGCGCTGGGCCCTCGCTGCTCGGGCTCACCCAAACCACGCCGAGCGTGAACAGGTTTGTGAAATGCAGCCCCTCCCTGACCCTCTCCCTTTGGGTGAGGTCTCCTTGTCCTGAGTGTGCTGCTTTGTCTGAGGAGGAGAGGCTCGGTCCTTTGCTTTCCTTCTGCGAAGTCACCCGCACTGCCAGTCCGGTAACTGCGGCTGCGAAAATCCCACCTCTTGTGGCCGGGGGGGTTCCAGTGGGGACAGAGCATTGTCCTTGTGCCGGAGCATCCAGCCTGAACCCCTGGAGTGTCCCCACTCTGGTTTTGTTTGCACTGGGGATTTGCTTTACGCGCTGAGGAGCAGATGATGGGTGCCTTGCTCTGTGCTGAGCGCAGGATTGCAGTGTTTGGGTTAGAGCTAAGCCCAAGTGCAAATTCCTGCGTGCGAGGGTTGGTGTGGGAGGGAGGCAGCTGCCTCCATCCCCCTCTGCTGCATTTCAGCCCTTCTCTGGGCTGCTGCCAGGAACCTGGGGTGAAAACCTTCCCACCTCTGGCCTAAAAAGCAGTAGTGTCTCAGAGGGGGTGGTTTCAAACCCCTTTCAAATGGTATAGTTTGCATGTCTGTTGTGCGCACGTGGCCTTGGGCGCAGCTTTCATGTGCTCGGGTAACATCGAATTCAAATCCAGACCCAGCTCCTAGCACGTCCTTAGCGTTTCTAGGCACTGCTGTACTGTGATCTTTGGCAAACCCCCCCCAACTGCTGGGCACCCGTAGTGTTGGGGTTATTAAAAGTTAAAATTCCTGCTCTGGAAATAGTCTTGTGCCCCTCCCTGGCTGGGCTGCCGGACCGTGGTGTCCGTGCACGGAACAGACACTGTGGTTTGCCCGAGGCTCACACGCTGTGCTGGAGGATTAGTGACTCCCATCCCCAGCCCGTGGTCAGTCCAGGGAGCGATGCCATGGCCTGTGGTGCCCGAATGACTAAAGAGAAGCATCAAAGCCTCTGAATTACCTTCAGTGCTCGCCTTTTTCCACAGAAGCGGGAGAACGTCTCATTTTCTCGGAGCATCAAATTAAGTCGGGGCAGGCAAAGTCTGGCCACACAGAATTACTTGTGGCAGACGGATTCATCCTGCTCCAGTCCCTGCCTGTGACACACAACCAATTGCTACTGAATCGAGCAATAGCAGCTCAAAAATGATGCTCTGCAGGAGATTCCTGTCCAGTCAAAAAGCACTTGGGGCTTCTGGGCTGGCAGAGTGCAGCTGGGGGGTGTGAGCTGCCCATGTGCTGCACCCTCTGCCCCTGGAGATGGGCTGGGCTCTGGTGCTGCCCTCCCACCTGTAAGCTGGTTTGCAGGGGCTGCCACTGCTCCATTCCCTACCATGGTCACCCAGGAGGGGTTTGGCTCCTCTCCTTGCTAGCCCTGCGCTGTGAGCGGAGCACATCCATGTGCTTGGCTTGGAGTTTAGACAAAGCAGCATCCTTCCTGGCTGGTGTGTGAGCACCCTCCTTCCTAATGCCCTTCAGGACCTGCCAGATGGGGTGCACCAGCTTGGACCCCTCTTCTGAATGCCTTCTCCTGCAGTCAGCTCCTTGTATCAAGGCCAGAAGTTTTTCCCCCAAGCAGGTATTTCTTTGGGTTTTTCCAGGTGCACTTTTCAGCTGGCCACCACCCACAATACAACACCTGGCAGGTATTTTTGCACATTATGGGGCCTTTGCATTGCACGTGACTGTGGAAGGCACAAGGAGAGCAAACCTGTCCTTGTACTTAACTTTCCATCACCCCACATGGGCCAATTGCCTTGTGCTTTAGTCCAGCATTTGTAGGAGATGGTCCCTTCTCCAGGTTCCTGATGTTTGAGCAAAGCAGCTTTTTTTGGGGAGATGTGAAAGAAACCTGCTCCAAAAGCTCTGATCTCCCACCCCCATTTCACAGGGTGCTTCTCCATCTGGGCTGTGTTGTGAAGGTTGCCTTTCCAGGGAGGTGTTTAATTACCTCTGATTGCCTGGTTAATGATCTAGGACACATCTTGTTCAGATCTAATCATGGTGTTTGGGGAGCAGCTCCCTTCAGCAGTGTCACTGGATAATAAAGCCAGATTTGCAGGCTGCATCCTGTAAGTTATAAACAAGTTTTCCAGACAAAGTGTCTTGAGAATCTGCCATTAGTGAATTTATTTAGTGCTATTACAGCCTTGCTAATCCTCTGGGGAGAGGAAAATTAGGCTAATGTGTTAGCTGCTCTAGGGAATTGTCGCGATGTCCTGCTCATTAGCTCCAGGGCTTAAACCCAGAAGAAGCTGCAGGATGCTGGAATGAGGCTGGAGAGGCGATGGGGTGGGAAGCAGGTAGCTCCTTTTGATGTCTGAAGGGTCTAGGGATGAGTAGTCCATAAAAGCACTGGGACTGTTGATGAGGTGTCAGGGTGCCAATGTCCTCTGAGTCTTCAGAGGGATACAAAGGGGCAGGACCAGGACTTCCCACTGCTGGGGCAGTTGCACTGGATTCAGCTTCCACTGGTCTGCTGGGCAAAGGTCCTTGTCACTGAGCTGGCTCTGAAGCCAAATCCTGCTTTCCCCTGCTGAGCCCAGCCCTATCTCAGGAAGCTCTTTAATGTCCTGCAGAGAGAAGCCGGGGGGCTTTTGCACTTCCCCTCTGCTTATCACTTGGTAAAGATAAAGCAAAATAAGGTTTGAGGACTGAGTAATTTTAGACTCAAAAAAACCCAACAAAACAAATCAAGTGTCCTATTTTCCCAGCAGGGGTGGCAATTTTCTGAAACAGGCTATTCTGAGGCTCTGGAGTTTCACTTCAGCTTGTATGAAAACTACTTCACAAGGAGGAAAGAGGACTGGGATAAAAATGACACAAAAAGATGCTGTCCCTTGTGTCTGTGAGGAAAAAGGAGACTGCCTTGTGCATGGTGGGAACAGGCTCTGCTACCTTCTAAAGTGGTGAGCGGCCGGTGGCCTGTGGCTCCTGACTTCCATGTCTGTTCTTCATGCTCTCCTGTTGCCCATAGTTTTGGAGGCTCTTAAGAGAGTTTCCCTCTTGCTGAGGACAGCCCAAGTCTGACAGCCTCTGTCTCCAGTTGTGAAGGTGATGTATCCTTTGCAACGAGTCTTGGGCTGGGGTGGCTGTAGCTGCCAGTCCTGCTGCCAAACAAGCAGCATCTCGATGTAGCAAAGCATCGGTCACTGTTGCCGAGGGTTCATGCCCCTGTGCAGCCTCGTGCACCTCTTGAATTACTAGAAATGAAAAATAGGATGCTAAGCACAGGTGGGAATGGTTGTGACTTCACCTTTGCTTTTTTCATGGGAGTGAAGATGAGAGGGGAGCTGACAGAGCAGGGAATCCTTCTCTAGCCACTGGGCACTGCCTCTCTGGCCATGCAGCCGTGAAACTCTTTCTAGTGTTGTCCTTGGGGATGTGGTGGTTGGTGCTGCTGGGCAGGGCATCTGGTGAGATGACCCCTAGGTTGATGACAGGTGAGGAGATTCATTAACTGCTCTTCCATAGGTGTCACTTTATGAAAAGAATCAAAGCTGTTTTCAGGGGTATTGAAGACTAAACCCCAAGCACCCTCCTTTATCTGTGCTAACTGATGGTCCCTGCTTCTCCCACCTCTTCAGTTTGTTGTAAAGGTTCTTCTATTACTCTTCTGTAGGCACCTTCTACTTCTACATGGTTATTTAAGACCTTACCAGTGGAATTTTCCCTTCCATGTCTGCCCAGGAGCAGCTCTTGGAGGTGTGATGTGGGAGGCTTGTGCAGCGCAGGGGCTCTGCTCATCGCTCTGATTTCAGCAGATCACTTCCCAGGAGAATGATTTCAAGAATTAAGTTCAAAAGCAAAGAGGTGAAGTGGGAAGAAAACTCAACCAGGGGACTGATGTGCAAAGGGTGGTGAGGAAAGGCTCAGAAGAGGCAAGTGTATGTCATCATCCAGAAGGGCAAATGGTCTTAGCAGGTAGCAGTAAATCATTTATAGGTCATATTAAGACATCATCTCCTCTGTAAAAACGTAACAGAGAGGCCTGCCTGATCACAAAGGCACATTATCCTCTAACGTCCTTCTCTGCCCATTTTTTTTGTGAAAGGTTAGTCCAGGATTGTTCCTGAAATCTTCCTTCCCTGAATGTTACCTGCTCACCGAGGTCCTCTCTGCAGCTGTACCTGTTATCTGTCCCTGCAGGCAACCCGCTCAGCTGTGCGAGCAGCATCTGGTTATGGGAGTCCTCTGTCAAACCAGGCATCTGCATCCTGGCACAGCTCCAGGTTGCTGGGTTGAATCCCCAGATCCTGTTCTAGAAAGTAAAGAAAATTATGATGATGTGACTTCCCACACTATCTCCTGGTGTGTCTGGAGCCCTGCCAGAGGAGCTAGCCCCAGGTCTGTACCCCTGGGAGATAAGTCTCAGCATCCAAAGTGAGCTGTAGCTTGGCTGAGGACCTGCCTGGGCAAGACACAGCCTACTCTTGGATTGGCTTCATCTGTAGATCAATGACAGCGCTTCAAGGATGGTCCACCTGGAATGAAAGGAAGGTTGCCCACCCTTGACATGTCTCTCCATGGAGGGTCTCACCTGGGCAAGGCAGCTCTGCTAACTGTGGCAGTGAGAGCTCAGTCCCTGTGCTGTGCAGAGTGATCCTGTTGGAAATGAATCCAGGGTGGGGAGTTGGCAGGGAGATGGGAGGCCCTTGGTAATGCTGTTTTGAATGGTCTTCTTGCAGACCTGTGCTTGGGCTTCCAGCTGCAGAGAGGCAAGTCTATCGTGGGGCAGTCCTGTTCAGGGTTTTTGGGCTCGGGTCCAAGTGTGGCACAGCTGTGTGGGTGGCTGTGATGAAGAACTTGTTGAACTGGTCTCTTTGCCTGTTGCTTCTTGCAGAACCTGGGTTAACCATTGTAGTTGGCCCTGGGGCTGGTCTGAACAAAGCCCACTGAGGATCTGAAACCCACCTGAGCTGAAGCAAGCAGTGCCCATCCCAAGTGTTCCCCGATCCTTGTAACAACATCCCCTTCACCTGCACAGGTCATGGTGGCCATTGCACTGGGGAGAGCCTGGGCTGGTGTAGACAGAGCATTCCCCCCCTCACAGCAGGCAGCAGAAACTTGTTCTGGGCCGGAAGTGGTGGCAGGGGTGCTGGGCTGGCAAGACCTGTCACCCTGGAGCCATCCTCGGCTCTACCTCCTGCTTCACCCCGCCACTCTTGTTTCCTGAGGCTGGGATGGTGACGGACCCCTTGGAACTTTGCTGAGGGCCAGCTCTGGTAGGTGAGCAGGCAGCAAAGAGCTGCTGCCTCACATGGACTCTGGGGGGTCCAAGGAGGCTGGCTCTGTCTCTTCTCCCACCATCTCTGGCTGAGTGAGGAAGAGGAAGGTCCCTTCGCTGTGGTGAGGCAGGCTGGGTGCTCGGTATCGCTCCCGAGCCACGACTCAGAACCAGGTGGGATCTGGCCCAACTCTCCAGCTGGTGTCTGCAAGAGGTCTGCTGCTCTGCCAAGCAGTCTTCTCCCAACAGCCCTGAGATTAGACCCGTGTTTGTCTGTCCCGTCTGCAGGTGGCACAGAGGTTGCCGCTGCCTGCCCGAGCGCGCGTCTGTGTGTGCACAGGGCTGACATCAAAGAGTATCAGCTTTTAAAGTGCTCTGTCGTTCTGAGGGATCCTTGCCAGGTGGGGACTTGGCCAGGGGAAGGATCACACCTCTGTCTGTTAAACACAGGAGAGGAAGGTGCTGTTTTGAAGGAACTCCAGCTCTTGGCTCCAGGCTGCGGGGGATGGATGGCTGGGGAAGCCGGTTGTTGGGGGGAGGGGGACGCGCAAAGCGGGACCCCCGGG
>WTSP01002431.1:0-13936 GCA_025331215.1 Actenoides lindsayi
GCGGCACGCCCCCGCCCCGCGCACCGGGAGCCGGCGGGGCGGAGCGGTACTTCCCTCGCCGACACCCCCTTAAAGCAGCGCGGCGGCGGCGGCGGCGGGCGGCACGCTCGCCTGCCGGGCAGCTCTCTGCACCGCTGGGGAGGATGAGCCCGGCGGCCGCCCGGGGCTCCCGCGCTCCTTCCTCCCGGGGCTGCTGGAGGGGGCCCGCGGGTGATTCCGATCGCCGGCAGAGCGATTTTCGGTTTGATGAACGGAATGACCGCTCCCTTCGGCAGACCTCACTGCCCGCAGAGAGGCGGTGGCAGTCTCTGGTGGCGGGCCTTCCGAGGGGTCAGTGCCCGAAGGGAAGCGGCGAGTCGGCGAGGACATCTCCTCGCCCCTGCTCTGCACAGTCGGCTTGCAGGTTGGCCTGGCTGCAGCAGTCCATGTAGCTGCCCTGTAATTAGAGTTGGGCACCATTGAAGAGCTTCGGGAAGATTATATGGCTTCAGATAAATAGGATTATGGATCCCAGTCCTCTCTGATCCTTACTCCAACCAACACTCAGGAAAACCACTTATAATAATCCTGTTGAAGAAGCCCTGATGTTTTATTAATCCGTCCCAGCTTTTATGGCTCCACAGAGAACAGAGTGGAATCCCAGCCCCAAAGAGGGGTTTCCTTAGTCACAGACATATAGAGAAAGAACAAACAGAGTGGTGCATCTCTCCTGGAAGAAACTGGGCTGAAGGTTGCAAACAGTGAGGGTCCTAGTGGAGAAATGCTCATCTGAGGCTGGCTGGAGCCTGGGCTTGAACCAAACAGTGGGTATCCATCAATTCAGGCTCTTGCTCCACGCTTCCCACAAATCTCAGGACTAACAGCACAATCCAAGGTGTTCCTTGGCTGCTCATTGCACAAGCAGCCCACATGCTACCTCCTGCACACAAAAGCCTTTCTACTTGCACACACAATGGGCTCTTTCAGTTACATTTACTTTTACCTTACATTTCAGTCAAGTGTAAAGAGCCTTTGGGTAAAAGGTCAGAGACATAAATTCAGCCAGTATGGGGTTGTGCTGGGAAAATAGTGCTGTTTCTCCTTCCTTCACGGTAAAGAAATCTCTTTGTCAACATGGGTGCCATTGTGTTTAAAGAAACCTTTGTCACCGTGAAACAGGGAGAAGAAGTATGTCCAGACCCTTCAGCAAGAAGCAAATCTCTATCTGCAAGCAAGGGGAAAGACATCTTTCCTTTAACATCCCAGTCAGCAGGGTTCTCAGGTGGAAGGGGTAGGAGGACTGAGCCCTGCAATAGCAGTGGCGTGATGGCCCAGTGTCACAGGGCATGGGCAGAGCCACAACAGGGGCAGCTTCACCTCCTGCTGCTTACCAAATGAGAACATTGCTTCCCTAGCTGCAAAGACTCACTGGTGAAATCGAGAGTTTCTGGTTCAGTGCCTTGCCCAAGTTAACACAAGGAAGCCTCTTCTCAGGACACACACGATTTATCCTCAACACCAGGCCAAGGAAGCTGAGGTGGTGTCAGCTCCAATGACTGTTTGCACAGCATGGGTGGCAGTGTCATCAGAAAAGGTCAAGTGAAGCAAACCTCACTTGTTTGTCCGTGTTCTAGAGGAAAAGTGCTTTGGCACATTCAGATAGGGATTGTGAAGTCCATTCAGAAGAGTAAAATATCTTGGAAAAAGTTGAATTGCCTACTCTGAGACCCTGCTTCTATTTAATACTTCTAGTACTAAGCACAACTGCCCAAATGCAGCTCCCCCATCTATCGCTGCTGCACCGCTGCAGGCAAGAAAGCATTGTTACAAACCTCCCTGTCTTTCATTGCATTGCAAAGCTGCTGTGTTCCACCTTGAGGAGCGCTGATAGGGACCCCCACCCCTAGCTCTTGTGTAGAGCATTGAAACAGATGTTTTCCCCATGCTGACCTGACAGACATGAGTGCCATCCATTAACGGCAGTGCAAATGTTATCTCTCTATTCAGACACTGTTGTTGCTGACCTTCTGGAGCCAAACAGGAGAGGTATTTCTGCAGGCAAGCAGTTATGTGCCCCAGAAGAGACCTGGGGGCAAGGAAAGTGTTGATGGGGTGAGAGAAGGTGATCACAATTCAGAAAGGCTAGGATGTGCTGCTACAGCTGGCAGGGAGTGCCCATAGTGTGGGGGGAAAGGGCAGGCTGGGCAGCACTGCTGCAGCAGAGGCCTGGCAACTAGAATGTTTGCGACGCTTGACTGATGTTAACGGCATCACATGGCTGTGAAGAAGGTAAATGCCACACTGGGATACAGATGGAGGAATCCTCCTACAAAACCTTTACAATGTGAAGTTCCCCAGAATATAGCATCAGTCAAAATACCATGCCTGACATGCCACCCCTTGAGCAAGATAGGGACTGACTGTGCTGGATCCAGAGAAGGGCAGTGGGAATGACTGGAGAAAAATGGAAGCCTTTTTTAAAAGGACTGTGGGAATGGGGCTTCTTTGGTCTAAAGAGATGACTCTCACGCCAACAGTCTTTAGGCACTCAAAAGAGCTGCAGGAAATAGGAAGGCAAGAATTGCACTCCATTGCCTCACTGGAGGGGACAGACAGTAACAGATCGGTGTCTGGGAAGTGGCAATGTCACCCTCACCAGAGCATCTTTAAAACCAAGCTCTGCAGCTACCTCTTCGGACATAGATATGGCAGATCAGGAGGCAATCTTGGGGCAGGGGCTGAATCACATGATCGCTCAAATTCCTTTTCAGCACTGTTTTCTCTGATTTTATATTTAGATTCGTTTGCAATCTGATCACAGCAGGAGACTGAAACAGCAATCAAGTATGTTTAGATTGAACAAGTCTCAAACTGATAGCAGATAAGACTTCCTGGCTTCACAATGTTTGTTACTGCAAATGTGCATGTATGACCAAGCTCATTTTATCAGTGCTGAGAAGTGAATCACCAACCCAGTTCTCATAAGAAAGGGATCCCACTCTCCTGTTCTCCATCCTGCCTTATCTTGCTGCCACAGCCTGCCTTTATACCCGTGGAGAGAGAACTGCAAGTCTCTCATCATACCACTTTACACTTGCTTTGCCTTCACCCTACACCGTTGTGAGCAAGACGTGCAAGACAAGGGAAGCAGTCCCTGGGCCTGAACACATGCACGGCAATCCAGGACATTTAGCAGCCTGCGAAGCTGAAGATTCTGAGTGTTCCTTCCCTCCTCCCCACCCCACCACCCCCCTCCACCAGACCAAGCCAGGAGGCTTCACAAACTCATCGAGGATGAGTGTTTCTTGAGGAATGTGAGACAAATTGCCTACGTCGGTGATTTTTGGTTTGCTGCATGCAGGCTTCGTTGGTACAGGAGGGGTGGTCTGCCTGGGCTTTGCTTTCATTTGCAGCCTGGAAAGCTGTTATGGGAGTCATTCATGCTGTTAGAGCCGCTTGCACTGGGAGTCAGGCTGGCTCTTTAGGACTGCCACCACAGCGGAGCTTTTACTTCAAGTCTGGCAAAAAATACCTTTTGTCCTGTTTATTTTTCCAGCTTTGGCGTTCATAAGGATGGAATAGCTGGTTTCGGCCACAAGCCATCTTCCTAGCCATGAAGGCTTTCTGCAGCTGTGCAGCCTCCATACTTTGGCCCTTCAGTAGCTCTTTATAGCAGTCCTGCCTTTATTTCTCTCTGGCTTTTCTCTGGATTTGATTATCTCTCAGTATATTGCTCGGGGCTGATTTTGCTCACTGTTTTGTGCAGCACAGAAGGAGCAACTGCTGCATTGTAAGTCCCCTCTGTTCCTGAGGTCCCATTGAGAACAAGGTGAGGATGAAAGTGGGACTTTCAACCTAGTTCAAAGAAGAGGCACTGCAGTCCTCGGACAGTCCCTTAGGAGGCAGGATGTGTTTAGTGGCAGTAGTTACAAATCCAACACTCAGGCTGTGATTTCTTCATTTAGGTTTTGTAGGAACAATTTAAAAACCATGAAAAAGTCAAAATAAGAGGGGAAGAACCCAGCAAAACGTCATCTAGCAAAAGGTAACTTTTGGAGGACTTACAGATGCTGGAATCTTCCACAGCCCCACCTCATCCAGAAAATCTATCTCCCTTTTGATTTCCTTCCAGTGGCTGGTTAAAACTCTTTCTCACACACATTTCTTCCTCCAGCCAGCTTCAGCTGCTTTCCATTTCCTCCTCCCTCCTGGGCACTGTGTCCCAGCCAGGTACCCAGCACACCTGCTCACACTGCCTGTGAGCAGCAGGAAGGGGAACCAGCAAAGACCTCACACCTATTTCAGCTCCCTGCTAAAACCAGAGAAGGGGAGACACCTGTGAAACTTCAAGTGTTCATAAATCTGCTGCCACAGCTGAAAGAAGGAATGAATTGTGTTCTGTCTGTCGCTTTGCTTGCAGCTATACAGAGCTGGTGCTGCATTATATTAAACGTCTGTCTGCAGCAGGCATGTTTCATAGGTAGCCACCAAGTTCAGATAGGTGCAAGCCATACTGGAGCACTTGAGCAAGGTGCAGACACACACACACGTGTGTGTGTGTGCTAAGGGAATGGACACTACTGCTTGTGATTTTTTTTCCTCTTTTGCTTGGGAAGTAGAAGAGAAAGTGAAGAGCGTATTAATTGTATGTTTGCATATGGCAAGGATCCATGAATGCTGTGGTTTCAGTGAGCACCCTAATGCTATGTGGGGAATGAAAGGGAAGCCACAGAGCTCAGCACTGCAATTATTATTCTTTCTGGGGTGAACCTGGGGCCCTCAGATCTAAATTGGCCTTACAAACAAGGAGTGAGTGACAGGCAGGGAAGCATGGAATGCCACGCCTATGGATAGCAAAGCCTTGAAAACAAGACACCAGATCCTAAGAACATCTTTTTGATAGAACCCATCCAGCTTCCTGGGAATGTGGCTGAGCTGCCTGCAGCAGGATTGGGTATGTCAGAAAGCAAAGCCCTGACATAGTAAATGGGTACTGTAACAAAAGATGAGAACTGAAAACTCACTACTTTTGAAGATAACTGATAAAGGGGGAAAAATCTCCCTGTACTTCCTTCACTTCTTCATGGCAAGCTAAGAATGTTTCTTTGCCTTGTCACACACAATCTGCCCTCCTTGCTCCATACCTCAGAAAGAGAAGAGGCTTTCCCCCTCTTTTTTTTTTTTTTTTCTATTGCTGGAAGTCTCCCTGGAGAATTACACAACTTTCAGGGTGACTAACTGAATGAAGAGTAACTTCAGTATGAGGGCATCTCCTTCCAGCAGTTTGTTAGCATCTGAAGACACTGTAAATAACTCCGCTTCAGGAAACTCAGATGAATGGAAAGCTGCAGGACAGCAAAGGGTTGCTGCCTCAGCTTACCTATGCACCAATTTTTATTTACTTTACTCTACTTGGCTTCTATCCTGCATGGTTGCAAGGTCAGCTTGCAAAAGGGACCCAGGCAGCCTTTATGGGGCTGCAGACAACCTAAGGAGTCATTCTGAGTGGGCTGCATTGCCTCATTTCTCTTAACCGTTTCCTACATCTCAAAGCTTTTCCTATGAAGGATGAGGGGTATAGCTGCACACCCTGTTTGAATTTTACAATTGTCCTGGTTTGAGTGAGAACAGAACTAATTCTGTTCAGTGATTTTACCTTCTAGCTCAGTTCTTCTAACTAGCTGCACTTTCTGAAGTTAGCAGCCTGTTCTCACAGACAGTGTCTGCTTCTAGCAGTGAGAACACCCCATGTTTAGAGTTACTACCAAGGCTTGGTATGCCGACCAAGGCCACTGCTGGATCTTGTGTACCATGTTGGGGGGTGCAGAAGAGTAAAAGGCGGCACCTGCAGGGAGGAGTGGATAGTGAGTGATACTTGTGCACTCTGACAACCTCACAACAAGACATGAAGGAAAAGTTGAAAAGAACAAAAAAATACAACCCTCCTAATAATATATTAACATACATAAAAAGTACACACACACATATACATACCTGTTTCACTGGACCCTCTTATGTATGGCTTGAGGTGAGACATCTTGATGGGTCTTTTCAGCCTAGATCCTGTGGCATCTCTTAATATTGCACAGCCATTATCTGTGATATAATCTATAATACAAGGACCAACCCATTCTGACTGGAAACGACCATCTTTCCACCAGTTTTTTCTTTGCCTGAGAACTTCATGACCAACTTTAAGTCGAAGGGTATTTAACTGCTTTGGCTTCCTTTTGACAGTGATTTTGTTTCTGATTTTTTGTTCATCTGAAGTGTTTTTCTCCACCTGAAGAAAGATAGAGTCACATATTCTTTTTCCAAAACAATGGTTAATCTTGCAGGAGCATAACATTAATTTGGTTTAGATGTGTGTAATTCATAGGATGTAGGGCTGGAGAGTTCTGAAGAAACTGATTTTATCTTTATAAATCAACAGTCAATAGGCAATAGTTTTAACTTCCATAGATATGCAGCCCACTAAGTCAGATATGAATCTCTTGGCAATAGGTCTTTTAAGATTACTCCCTCCAAAAATATGTGAGAATTGTTACACTGGAATCTAGGGATCACAGGCAAAGGAAAAAAAACAAACAAAAATCCTCTAAAACTCCACACTGCTTTAAAAGGTTATTTATACTTTACACTTCAAGACTTTCCAGCTTTTTTATCTTCAGTCTTCTTACTAGTAAAATCTGAAATGTAACATTTACCTGGCAATCTGAGGTTTTCTCTTCTTCCAGTGCTTGACTGGCTTTCTTAGTTTCTTCAAATATTTTGGCAAACATACTGTACTCCCCTTCCACACATACAGTCATTGGCTCAACAACGTGCGGGTTACGATTAAACATTTGGAAATATGGGGTGTTTTGATCTGGGTCCTATTTAAATGGGGAGCAAAAAGCAAGCAAATTTAGCTCACAGCTTTGTAGATATTTTGGGGGGCTTCAGTCAAAAGAGGGAGAACCTTCACATACCAAATTTCTCAAATTGAAAGCATAGGCAATAGCAGCCAAATGTTCATCCCAATCATTTGGTTGGTCAGTGCAGTATTTGTATAGGAAAGCTTTGATTGTCTTGCATGTTCTTTCATTTACATCATCTGTCTGAGGATAAGACAATACAATTTGTTTCATTCCAAACAGTGCAAACAGTTCTTCATTTATCTTCGGAAGAAAAAGAACACAGTTACTGAAGGTTTCTCTCTACGACAGTTCAAGTAAACAAACTCAATTTTCCATCCCTTTTGTTGATATGATAATGGCTGAGCAAGTCTTACATACATATTCTCACCAAATAATCTGCAGCTAAGAGTGAGAGCTAAAGGATCAGTATGGCTAAGGAGTTAGTAATTTATGGTTTCTAAACACATTTCTGTCACTAACTCAGTTTGTCCTATCACAGTCTCATGATTTCATCATCTCTGAGAGGATCAAAGTGTGAAAAGTTCTTCATAATTATTATAGGGCAATCTCAAAAATACCCATAGCTATCTGTCATCCACGTTGCTCAGTACAGCAGAATGAAATACAGCATGTTGGAGTGTGAAAGCTTCTGCCAGTTCAAATGCATGACAAAATCTATGTTATGACTGCCAAGAAAACATTTTGCTTTGTTGTCTATCCGAAGAATAGACCCCTGAGAAATGTTGCATAAAGTTACAATTGCAAATAATTGGTTTGTCATTTTCTGTATGTACTAACTTTTTTTTCCTTTTTAATTTAAAGAAAAAACAGTACAGTCTTGTTCAAGGATGGCCTAAAAATCAAACTTAATACAGGGAAAAACATTTTTCTTGGGGGAAAGAAAATAAAAAGAAAAGAAACTAGCCATGTAAACTCTTACCTGATAAACAAGTTCCTTCCCTTGATCAATAGGCATTTTTTGAGGTGGCCCATATATGAAAAACACATTTATGATTGCCTTAGCAATTTCAGCTGCTGAAGTATCATGCAGTGGCAGGATAACAGTCCACCTTGTAAACAAATCTGTCATAATTATGATGTACTTGTGGCTTCTGTTGGTAACATTAAAAGGTCCCATTAGGTCTATAGTGACTGCAGTCCATGGATCCTCTGCTTTGATAGGTTGTGGTTTGGGTGCTGTTGTGGTTGTGTTCTTTGACACTTGGCAATGCCGGCAAGCGTACACCTAGTGCAAAAATCAAGGAAGATGTTATCAATAAAAAGCAATACTGAAGGTTTAAGACAGTCAGCAGCATCATAAATCTGCACTACTCCTCTGTAAGTAGTCAGACCCGGCAATGTAGAACAAATTAATTTGATCACCTTTAATTTTTTTACCCTTAAGATTTTTTTCAGCCCCAGCATAAAACCAAAAGGAAAATAAACAGTGAAGGCTGGGGAAAGGATGTGCAGGAATTCATAAATGAACTCTCCCCATCCTGAGAGCACTGTGCTCTTTCATACATTCCACAGTATCCATTACCATCTGCAAATACTAAATCAAGTATGAAGAATCATTCTGGCTGAAATGAAATGGCTGAAAAAACACTGGTAGCATACATGTTCTTCCATGAACCATGTAGATGAGCTTTATCTGCAGGACAGAACCCCTTCCAAGGACGAATTGAAAGCAAAGACTAACTTGCAGTTGACATTACAGTTGTGCATGAACCCAAAGTACTCAGCAAGCCAACAGCAACACTAATTTGGCCATAAAGGACATTTACATACAGTTTCCTCAAGGATCATATTCTGCCTGGGCATCATGACCTCAAATCTTTGTGTGAAGGAAGAGATAAAACTTTCCCAAGCAGTGATTTCTTTAACTATGTACTGAACATGCCCAATTGTAGGGCAGAGGCACTGTTTTCATATTATTATCTGCCAGAAGCCACTCTGACCACATACTCTGACCTTGGTATGGTACACTGCATCCTAGCAAAGACATAGAAGAGTCCTTGCAAGAGAAATCTCTCTCAGACCAGATGTACCCTGCATGGATCCCCACAACAGGGTAACACAGCAATATGCAAGTCATGTGCTCAATAGTAAAAGAAAACAGGAAAAGTAACCACTATGCTTTGGTAAGAAGACCATTTATAGTTTGACTGTAAGCTTACATTTCTTCACCATGAAGCAGTATGGGTGCTTGCTGTATCAACGTGATATGATTACAACACATTTGTAACAGACTACATTAAAAAAAATATCCTGTAGCTGTGTGACCATACCCATTGCTTGACGTCGTTTGTTACAGAGGTCCAGTAGTAATTAGATTCCACTAAAGTCAGTGTCCTTGATATGCCATGATGAGTACCAGAAGCATTTTCATGGCATTTCTCAAGCACTTTTTTCTTCTCTTCATCTGAAACAATTACCAGGCGCATTTGTTTTCTGTCTTTTCCAACATAGAACAATTTATTTTCTGAAAGAAGAAAAGTATGACCAATTTATATTTGAGTGCTTTGTCTTTTGTTTAGTTTACTAAACTACCAGGCATGATTTGGTACAGAATTTATTAAATCAACTTCAATTCACTTCTGTATAAATGTAGCTTTTGGCTTACAAATACTTTATTTCTTCCAAAGAGTCAATCATTCACCTATGTTTGTTAAACTGGACATGAGGCCTTACAAGGGCAAGTCAGAATGCAAAATTCCCCCAGGAAGTCTGACTGATGCACAAGCTAATGTCAGAGGTGCGTAGGGGGAGGTAGGACATGTTAATGTGAGTTACTGGCTGCCTGTCAGCAACTTGAAATTGTGATTCTCAGGCCTAACTTCTCCCTGCCTTCTCTCCAAACAGACTTAGGTTTGATGGGATAAAGGGAGCACAGAAGACTACAAAGGCTCACACAACACCTCACAGGGATGCACTAAATCCGGGCAGCTGTAGGTGACAGATGGCAAAGCTATCCTTGCACTTCTGCCCCGCCACACACAGCATCCTCCAGATTGGACCAAGCATTCCATGTCTACAGTTGCAAATCAGGATTCCCCTTTCTGTAGTCCTTTGAATTATGCATTGCAATGACTACATTTCCACAGTATCTAGAACAAGGTTTTGCTTTTAAATAGATACATAAATCCCTCCTGTAAAGTACTAAAGCAGATTGACTTTAAACAGACTGTTTGTTTCATAGAGAATATATATTAAAGCCACAGTATACTGCAGAAAAAAGATCCACTTTCTTTTTTGTATCAGCAAATCTTCACCTAAAAATCTATTTTCACAGTAGTTAGAATATTTTACCTTTGAAAACAAACTTTTTGGCTGCTCTCCTGATTCCACTTCTTTCACTTGATAATGTTGTGGGATGATACTCCCCCGTTCGCTTGTAGTACGCAATCTGCTTCAGGTGGAGCCCACCATTTTTTCCACTACGGACCATTGCTAACCTGAACAAAATGCACAGTATTTGTCAGATGGAGCAACAGAGGAGCACATCTTCAGCTTTTACTGGTGTCTTTGTAGTTCAGAGGTATCCTGAAAACGTAGTATCTGAGACGATGTCACCCCATCCACTGCACTGCTCTCAATACCCCCACGATAGCAACTTCAGCAATAAGGAACACTGCTCGACACACTAATTTTATTCTATGTAAAGTTGGTTTTGTCAACCTTTATTTTAAAGCTTCCAGGCAATGGGGACTTCCACTATAGTCACTGGACAGAGTGGGGAAATGAGGCCAGAGAGAAACAAGTTGCTCTTCTCATTCTTAAACACTGGGATAGCATTGGAGATTAGTTGTGTCCAGAGCCACTGCAGCTGAAAAAATAACACCAACAAACAGGGAAAAAAAATAAATGTCCCCAGATAGAAACTGACAAACTTATTTTGTTCATTAATTCATCTGACAGACTTTGAAATCCCAAACCAGTCTCTGCATGTAAACTACTGATTCCCTTACATGGGCTGACTTCCCAGATCACATTAATAAACTAAAACATCATTAATAAAATGCGTCACTGGTACAGGAAAAGTTTGGGTCTAGCAAGAATAGCATCAAAATAATTAGCAATTAATGACAAGCAGAAATATTCATGCAGGCTGTAGGTGATTTCAGTAATTTTTTTTTTCAAATCTCCTCCAGCAGCAATAAAGAGGTACACAGAACAGCAGTTTGATCCTGCTCTAATTGAGGTCTACAAGAGTAGGATCAGACTTGGTATCTGCTATGTCATGATTTCTCAGCGAATGCAGGGTATCCACAGCATTAGGCAAATGTCTTCCTTATCCTGCCAGTATCCTGAGACTAGACAATATGGTAACACAGCCTGATAAAAAGAGTAACTAGTTTGCCTACAGTATCTGCTAAGTGGCATATAATTATGGGCAAGAGACAGTATCCAGTCACTCTGGAATCCTGTCCATTTATGTCCTCATTACACAGTGATGCCACTTGAAAGACAAATGCATAAGTCAGGATGTTTATTTTTCAATGTATTGATTCTCGCTTGTACTTACTACACTGGTGGTGAGAAGGTAAAGAGCTCTGAAGTGTGATTATGTCTGCTTTTATTTACTCAGTTCCTACCAGAAAATAAAATGCTGTATATTACTTATAGACTATCAGATTCTACGTGTACAGCTAGGCTAAACTTTGCTGTGTTACCAATGTCAGATGCATGCCAGGAACTTCATTTTCAAACAGTATGCCAAAACCTTTACCCCACTGAATACTTCAGTTTGCACAACACAGAGCAAGCTTTCAAAACCAGACAAGTCTTGTCATACAACATTAGTGTTTTAAAGTAAAATCCTCATACTTGAGAGAAACAGTACAGATAAACTGTTCACAACTACAATTCCCCCACAAGGAAAGAAGGTGTTTCAGAACAGGGCAGAAGCCAGTACTGTTCCCACTGATCCTGGCTAGCACTGCAGTTTCTCATGAATTTATGTCTAATAGCAGAAGCCAAAGCAACCTACTAAGTTGGTAAATTGGACAACTAATAGCAGAAAGGCAGGTGGAGGCTACCATGGTAAAAATTCACATTTCTTTTTTTAAGGAAGTCAATTAACTAGCCTTTTGGATAGTAAGAGTACTGGTGAAGAGCAATTAAAATGTCTTGTCTCCCAGGGGGATGCATTCAAGCTTCATTCGGGGCTCTCATGAAGGCCAGCAAGACAGTTACGCAAGCATGGCTTTAAGTCAGAACTAGACAGGTATGATTTATCACTTAACCACTGGGATGATGGATGATTTTGGCTTGACATTGTTGTTTCACACATGGCAAGAAAAGGTATTCCAGAACAATCTTTATTCTTCCAGTATTTTTCGCTCATGAAACTCTGAATATAGTGAATATCCTCCATGTAGTACAGGGTTATCAATTCTAATACAATGAAGTTGCAAAGCAGTAAGATACATCTGAGCAGGACCAGAGCTTATACTTCAGCTAAACAGAAATTCTATCCTTATTCCTGCAATGGCAGTTTCTACTATAAAAGTCTGGAAGAACGTACATAAGCCGATGTAGAAAGAATGCATTACCTAGTATCCATATATATTTAATACCTTTAGTAGGATCCTGATCCAGCAAACTGGTAAGTGCTTCAGTAGTATGCTGGATTGCTGCCTAAAATGACATTAAAATGAGCTTCCTTTCTGGATATTTAGTCTGCTATGTTTCTACTCAGTTTTTTCCCCCAATACCTAGTATACTTTGGCCTAATTTAAAAAAAAAAAGTATTTTAAAATAACAAACTATAAGATCTTCTGGGTATATTATTTAGAATAAGCCACATTATTTCAGATAATTAATATGCTATCTCTATTAATACTCACAATGTATCTGGTAGTCCATAAATATCAGACTTTTTACAACCAGTAATCAATTTTTTATACTTTTGAAGCTTGAAAAGAATACACTGCCTTACAGTCAAGGGAAGTATTTCAGCAACGAGAATGAAACTGCCATATAACTAGGGCTCTTCTTGCTGTCATGTTCTAGCCAAAACAGTCATACCTTCTAACAACTATTTAACTTTTTAACGTCCATTTTTCTCCCCACAGAATCACAACCCAAACTGCAAAGCCGTTAGGGTTTTACGTCCAGCTTTCAAGTACTTCCCTACCTGCATCTGCAGTTCCTCCCACAACCAGGAATTCCCCGCAGACCCCTGAATACATCTTTTCCAGACACACTTGCGTATCTACCTCCCTGGCTTTTGCAAGCCTGAGACGTTTTTGGCAACAGATGCCTGCCATTTCAGAGCACCCTCGTTTCCTATGTACCTCCCCCTTTAACCTGGACAGCACCTAACTGGCCCGTGGCACCATTACACGACGCGCTGGCCTCGGTCAGGGTGGCAGCTGCAACGCCGAAGACAGCAGTGCCGCAGGCAGGTAAATTAAACTACTGCCCTAACCCCTGGCCGCTGCCTCGCAAACGTCCTTTTGCTGTTCACCGCGACAGCCCCACAGGGACAAGGGAGGCGAGCGGGCGTGGCCCCTGCAGCGCAGGCAGAGGACCGGGGCAGGAGCCGGTGGAGCCGAGAGGGCAGGTGCGCTAAGCTGAGGGCTTACCGCCCGCGATAGCGTCAGCAGTACTTCCCAGAAGCGTTTCCTCCACGGAAGGAGCCCCGCCCGCCCTCAGCATCCTCTGGCGCGCCAACGGCCGCGCCCCATCCCTGTTCCCGCCCGCCGCCAATACTACGAGCCCCAGCATGCAACGCGCCGGACCGGGGCAGCCGAGTGCAACCTCCCTGCCCGCGCAGGGCACGCTGGGAGCGGTAGTCCCGAGTCTCCGCTACCGGGCGCGCAGGTCAGCGCGGCAACCTCACGCATGCGCGACGCCGCGTCAAAGCGATCTTTTTCCTTCCCCTTCTCTCCGCCGTCGATCCCCACCCCCTCCTCTCGGCTCCGCGGGGAGGTCGGTGGCACGTCGGACGCCGCGGGGAAGCTGTTGGACCCCTGGTCACGCACCTGCTGCAGCAGAGGTAGCGGCACGCTCCGTCCTACGGGCCGCAGCCCAGCGGCTCGGCCTCCTCC
>WTSP01002432.1:0-43456 GCA_025331215.1 Actenoides lindsayi
AAGGCCTCTTCCGCCGGCGGCTGGTTCAGGTAAGAGGGGGGGATCCCGGTGGGCGTCGGGGTCGCGCTCCGGCTCGCTCCTATTGTCACTCTCAGCGGGCTCCGGCCATGGCACTCACTCACACACTCCCTCACTCACAACCGAGCGTGCTGCCACCGCCCCCCGGCCCGCGGCCCGCCCCCCACGCCCGCCCACTGGACCTGCCGCCGGGACGCGCCGCCTCATTGGCGCCCGCCGCCGCCGCCGGGACAGCCGGGAAAGGGGAGCGCTGCCGGAGGAGGAGGAGGAGGAGGAGGCGGTGCCAGCCGGGGCGGCGCGGCGCGGCGGCTCGTTACCGCCATCGCCCTTCTCGTCCTTCCGCGGGCCTGGGGACGAGGCGGACGAGCGCCGGCCGCCGCCAGAGAGAGGCCCGTCGGCTGAGGTAAAACCCCGCTGATGCTGCGGTCAAACCCCGCTGATGCTGAGCTACAGCTCCCTTCCCGCCGCACCGGGCCCTCTTCGAGGAGCTCAGAGCAGCCTTCGCGGGGAGGGCTACGGGCGGGAGGGGCCTGGGTTTCGCCCGCCGTGGGGCCCTGGGGCCGGCCTGGCTGCGCGGGAGTCCGCGGGGCCCCGGAGGGACCGAACCGCTTCAGGCACGGCCTGCGATTTCTTCATTTCGCTCCGTAACGAGAGCCGGGAAACAGCGGCTTGGCTTCTCAGCGACAGGGTTTCTGCAGCCCTGCACCCCTCGGGTTTCTTTACCCAGCCTGCGTTTGCCGTCTGAACCGTTCTGCGCCTTTTTATTTTTTTATTTTTTAACGTTTTTATATGTGTAGGTGCCAGCACAACGAGTTCTTGGAGGTAGTATTGCTATAATGCCATGAATTTTGTTTGAACTCATGTACTTGATGGCTTGGTGTTTGATGGGGGTTTTTTGTTGATGGGTTGATTTTATGGTTTTTTTTCCCAAAATACAAATAATGGTGTTAATATGACTGTTATGTTTGAAAATACCACTCTCTCTATTTCTGGTAGAAAAAAATTACTGACTCACGTGAGCCGTAGTCCTCCTGTATTGATATGACCAAAACCTTCTGAGGTCCAGCCATTTATTTAGGAAATGAGCTCAAGAGCAGTTTCAGAGCTGGTGGCTTTTCTTCTCCCTCTGTTGTCTTAAAATCATTCACATCCTTTTTGAACTGCAACACCCAAGGCTGGACACTACTGCAATTAAGGCCTCAACACCCCCAGCCTCTGCTGTCATGCCTGTCCCAGACTACATTCCTGTTTGCACGTGCCAACACAAATACCTTTGAGTCAGGGTGAGCTATTCACAATTTTGCTGACCTGCTGTACCCCTGCATCCATTTCTGCTGACCTACCAAGCCAGTTATTTCTCCTTCAAGTAGACAGTAATGCTGCTTGAGGAATGATTTACTGCAACAGCCCTAACACTATCCATTTTTATTGTCGAACAGATGGACAATCAAGCAATCAAGGCATCTTTTAAATTAGAATTCTACATGGTTTTAAGTCAGAAAACTGTAGAATTTGTCCTCTTCTGTAAATCAATTGCATTTCTCAGAAGAATTGTATTTTAAAAAGCTTAACCAAGATTGAACTGTGCCACGGTTACAAATGGTTGTGTAACTCTACATTTAGAAGAGAGCTTTGTATGGATTTGTAAACATTTAAAACTTTTACTTAAACCCAACCAGCCAAAATAATCTAAATGCAAGCAAGCGCTGATAACAAAGAATATAGGTCGGAAGGGCTTTATACCAATATGAGGTAAAATTTGTCAAAAAGTTTACCTTCTTATTGCCCCCATGAAGGAGGGACAGCTGCACAAGTTTTGCTTTGTTACGTGTACATAATTCTGTTAATTGTGTTTTGTCAGTGACATATTTAATTCTCAGGTTTACTCCCTGTCCTGTGTGCTGCTTTTGATCTGGCCTGAACAACATGATGGGCAGCTCATGAAGTTATTGATAGCGTGCTCTGCAAAAGGGCCTTTCTGACATGGTCTGATGGCCAGAGTGGCTTTTTAGGGGAAGTTGAGCATGTTGCTTTACACGGTTATACTTGGGTCTTCCAACTATGAAATGAAATCCATCTTTGTAAAACAGTAACAATCTAAAACTGAAGCATGTGATGTCGTTTATTAAAATGATGGCCGTAGAAGGGAGAAAAACCAAGATTGCTGTCCACGTTCACTACCCTGTGCACAGTGAGGTTTTTACTTTTCATTCTGTGTTTGTGTAATGACTATAGAATTACTTCTTCCGTATAGCTGAACAAGCTGGTAAATAATGCATTCAGCTAGTTTGTTTCGTACATGAAAAATGCATCCTGTGGTAGGTTTTCTCCATTTTGATTGTCTAAAGCGTTTTTACGATGTGTTTTGTATCAGGTAATGTTTATATGGTAACAATTTTAAGAAAAATAAAGGCTTTATCCATGAATAAACAGAAGTTTTACCTTTTTTTTTTCTTATCACTTGGCCAGCAGAGTTTACAGATTTGGCTTCCCTTTTATTTCCAGGTTGCTTTCTGTTTTCTACTTTGTTCCGTAAAATCTCCATCTGGGAGGAGATAGACAACCACAGCGTAAGATACGAATGTAAACCTCCTAATAGTACCAAGGGACACTGTTACTTGTCCTTCTCCTATTCTCTTTTCTTCTGTATTTTGTACGAATAGCTACTTTAAAAATGATTACGTGAATCCCAAGCAGAGATGGAGAAGAAATAAGTACTACAGGTGATTTACGTAGATGTGTATCTGTATATGTGTGTTTGTATAAATACACATATAATACCAATTTGCAAGAATAAAAATTCACTTTCATCAGATAAAGATCACCTGATCAACATCTCACATACACATGTGTAGGCATATATATAAAAATATGCATGCATTCAAAAGTTGCAGCCCTTCCAGAAGATCTACATGCAACCAGAAGTTCTTGAGCAGTGTTTCTCCACTGCTCGGGAAGGCGCAAGCCAAGCCAGCCCCTTTTAAAAGTTACCCTGCCTTACCCTCCTACAAAAGGCATTTTTAAAAATCGCTTGGAAAGGAAATTTCAGGACCAGCTCCTCCCCCATGGGCACTGTCCTTTCTAGCACCTGAACAGCCAGAGCAGCAGTCAGGAGTCCTCCAAAACAGACATTTTTGTACCAGTGATTCAGATTTGTGCCATTTCACGTTCTCATTTTTGTGTGACTGAAGTTCCACTATGGACCATCTGTTATGGCCACCCAGGCAGGAATACAGAGCTCACATCCACACTGGCATTCTGCTCTTTCCGTAGCAGCTTATCAAACAGGATTGCTGCATAGATACCACTATGGAAGTCCTGCTCCATTGAGTGATAAACATAAATGGATCTAGCTGGAGCTTGTAAATGTTTCACGTAGCACATCTGACATGTATTTGTCTACGGTAAGGGTCACATAATGCTCCATAAAGGATCTTCTATATGTCAAAAGGAGCATTATAAGGGGTGCCATGGGATTAGTTCAGATATTCTCTGTTCCAATACTAGTAAGCAAGAAAAGACTTGATCTCCCCAGAGAACTAATTATTCAGACCAGCAGGAAAAAGACCAGAAAGAGAAGGAGTTATGGAAGAAGCCGCAGTGCTGTTTGAAGAGGCAAATCAGCACGCGAACAAAGCTTTTCTGATACATCTTTTAACAAAAATGAACACAGTGGAATACTGCATCAAAGGAACTGTCCTGCACCATCAACTTGATGGAAACGCCACAATCTGAGAGGGGTTTTTTTGTTTACTTTTGAATCAAATTCACGTGTAATGAAAAACAATTCTATTTAGTCTGTTTACCTTGCAGTTGACTTCTGATTCATACATTTTACATTTTGGGGAAGAATGGCACGTCCGACTTTTGGGCAACATTTGGAAGTGCCAAACCAAGTTTCTGTAATAGTAAGCAGGCGCTTGCTACTATTTGCCTGCTGCTTCTCCTTGTATCAGCTACGCGATAACACTGTCCGTGCCCTCGGGAGCTGAATTCCTGACACACGTGTGGGGTAAGGATTTTAGGGTCACAGACACAGCTACCAGAATGGGACTAATTCTTCCTCTCTGTTTATAGACACTGCGTCATTTGAAGTCTGTTTCTGTAGTCAACATGGCAAGATAAGTAGGAGCTTGCTCGCCTCGGCAGCTGGCTAGCTGCCTCCTCCTAGCACAACACACTGCTTTCACTTACTCCCCAATTCACGGGTTTGTTCTCATTTTGTTCCCCTCCCCCAGCATCTTAACTTGCCTTCAGGCCCCAGGCGCTCCTTTAAGCCTCATCTTCTGAAATTTTTTGTTAACTTTCCTCCACTGCCTGCTTGCTTCTGGCTCCTTCGGGCTTCGCAGTGAGTTCCTCAGCCACCCTCCGCTTTCCAACCCTCACTCCCCACCTGCCTCTGAAGGTTCCAGCTCTCCCCACCTCCCTTCTCTCCTGGGGCAGTGCCCACGGGGCTGCCACTGGTGCCCGAAACAGAGCTCCTGCCCGTATATCACGTGGTCCCCTGTGCCACTGGGGTATGTCTGGATCCCCAGGGAAACGAGATTCTGCTTCTGCTTCTTCGCTTTGTGATCAAGCCTCTCTCAGTTCAGTTACCTCTGCATTTAATGCATTGTAAGCCAATGTATTTGCTGTTACAATCTCCCAGTATATAAAGGCATCCTCTTCAGACAAGCATTTTCTACTGTGGTCCAGCTTCCTACATCATCACGCCCCAAAAAGAGCAAATAAAATGAGGAAAATACTAGTTGATGGTTACAGTGTCCAGCAGTGCTTTAAGTGTGTGAACTGCTGCTCTCACGGCACTTCCCATGACTCCAGTGAAGTATCCACCAGCTCCCTGCCAAGCTTGGTGCATCTCTCATGGTTATAGGAGCAATTCATAAAACACTTGTGATTTTCCCCAAGTACAGGGACCCTGAGAACCAAATAGGCTGAGATAAAGATATCTTGTTCTTTTTGTTATGAAAGAGAACAAACAAGTATCCTCCTGGGAGTCTGCTGCATGAGCAGGGGTGTGCTCACGCTGAGCACAAGCAAGCAGGTCCCCCTGCGTCCGCTGTAAGCAGGTGCTGGCCATCAGCAGCGTGGGTGCGGGCCAGGCAGCGCTGCTGTCTGTTCCCTGGCGGTACAGTAGAGGAGATGTTACCATTGGGAAGCACTGGAAAGGAATCTATGTGAATGCTGCTGAAATGGGAAGGACAGGAGAAGAAAGGTTCTGAGAGCGTTTTCTAAAATCTCCCCAGATTCACTGTCAGGGTTGAACTCAAAGGCTGATTTTGCCACTGAGAAAATTAGGTGAATAAGGATGCTTGTAGTTCTTTCATGACCCTGTACAGGAATTACAGATACCCTATAAATCACAGAATTGTGGAGTTACTTAGGTTAGAAAAGACCTTTAAGATCATCAAGTCCAGTGGTTAACCCAGAACTGCCAAATCCACCACTAATCCATGTCTCTGAGCACCACATCTACATGTCTTTTCAATCCCTCCAGGGATGGGAACTCAACCAGTTCCCTGGGCAGCCTGTTCCAGGCCTTGACAGCCCTTTTGGTGAAGAAATTTTTCCTAGTGTCCTAAACCTAAACCTTCCCTGGTGCAACTTGAGGCCGTTTCCTCTTGTCCTATCACTTGATACTTGGGAAAAGAGACTGACCTCCACCTTGCCAAAAACTCCTTTCAGGTAGTTGTAGAGTGAGAAGGTCTCCTCTGAGCGTCCTTTTCTCCAGGCTAAACAGCCCTCAGCCACTCTTCATAAAACATGCTCCACACCCTTCACCAGCTTCTCTGCCCTTCTTTGAACACACTCCAGCACCTCAATGTCTTTCTTGTAGTGAGGGGCAATGACTAGTAAGAAAGAAACTCACATGAGACAGGAACTGGAATTGAAATCCAAAAGCTATGAATCCTAGAAAAAGACAGAAATTGATTAGCTGTGGACAGAAAATAGCAAAGAACCACCTAAACAATCTCCTGACTAAGCAGACCACACAAAAATAGATAACTGGAACAAGAACAAAAATGGTGTTCTGTGCAAGTGCTGGAAGTTTAAAAACTTAGTTGAAGAGATGGGAATATCTCACTTTAAAGGAGAGCATTGATAGAAGTGATTTATAGGAAACACCGAGCAGCAGTGGTGGCAAAGCCTCTCCAGTATGCAATGACAAATAGAAACAAGAACGCTACTGCTAGGAAAGGAATAGTGAATAAAACAGGAAACATCATTTACCATTGCACAAACCCATCCTGCATCCTTCCTTGTCTTTAACTCTGTGTAATTTGGTATAGACTGTAATTAAAAAAGAGAATATAGAGAAAGTTGAGAATATAGAGAAAGCCAAGAAATAATATGGCTTGGTACAACTCCTGCATGAGGAGAAGACTAATACACTTTGCTCAAGAGAAAAAAACTTCAGGCTGAGTTTGACAGAGGTCTGTCAAGGTCTTCGATGGAATGGAGATGAGTGAATGAGTTTTCAAAACTGCTTTGTGTCATTTGTTCTTGTGTTGACTGGCAAGACGGAATATTACAGGCTATCATGAGGCAAAAGGTATGAACAAGTACAAATAACGCAGAATTTTAAACATCAGATGCCCAAGGACACCAAGGAGATTAAATTGTCCTTGTACTTTAACAAGCTACCATAACTGCAACATAGATTACACGTACAACACATTAATGAGTTTTGAAGCTTATTTGCCACTAAACAAAAATGGACTACTATCAGCTTTAAAAGTATATTCTACAGAGGAGTCTAGACACCAGATATAGGGTAAGATAACTCAGTAAATATGGAATAGTTTGAGCCAATATAAAACCTGTGACATGTTACAATAAGATTTGGCATATTATCAAGTAGTTTCTTTGACATGCTGTCCAGTCCCCAAACTTAGAGAATTTTTAGCATTATCCAGTGTCAATTGGATCTCAGAAGAATTTATAGCAAGATTCAATAGCCAAAACTTGAACAAGAGAAGATCAAAAATGGAGCTGAGATTTTCCTTTTTAAGAAGATGCAAAGAGGAGTTAAAACCATGATTTGCTAAGGCACCAAGCGGCAGCAGCAGACACCTCTGGAAAATTCATCTTAGGCTATATTTAGTACATTCAAAGAAATTGTGGCTCCCACTTGAGCCATTTCAGCTCAAATACAGATAAAAAAAATAATCAGATCGCACAGACTGTTTGCTCATCTTGAATGAAAAACATTCAACGGAGTTGTGTAATTCTGAGTCATGTTTGGTTCTAGTGTGTGTCTTTCTAGGTGTTCTCATACCTCTGAGCAGATTCATCTTTAACTGCAGTTTTGTAGGCGAGCATCTGTACTTGATGTGTTAACATCCATCAAAAATACACCAGACAATGAAATCTGAGAGCTTTTAGTACACTGGCTAACGAGAACCCTTCGACCAACCTCTTGCCTGCAAGTTTGTTTTAGAGTAATCCCACTGTCTTGCAATTACTGAGTTTTAATGATGAACTGTTGAGGTCATTTTTTTAGTCCTATAATTTTTGTAGAGCTTAGTTCTTGAAACTTCTATCACCATCTTGTAGCTTGAGTGTGAGATACTCCTGGGCAATGCTGTTCAATGCCTGATTGAGTACTGGTTTAAAATATGATTTTTTAAATATTTTTTTTTTCACTGATTTATACCCAAGTCAAATTCACATTATGATCTCAGGTTCTTTCCATGAAAACTCATTGCAGCTTCATTTAGGATCTTAAAACATTGCATAAGCTACATCCTGGAAAACATGAAAATAAATTTTCGCCTCTTTCTACGTAAAACATATTTTCTGAGTTAACAACCTTGCTTCCAAAGTGCACTACTTTTGATCCAGAATTTCATTCCTTGACATTCAAACTGTTTTGATCTCATCAAATGTAATTCCACGCCCACTGAAACCCACATCAGGCCTTTTCCCAGTGTGATCCAGCTATTTTTGTTTGGGATGTTAGAGGAAGTTGCACATCACCATTCTAATACACAACAGTGAGTACAGTTTAGAGATTTTTTTTCATAATTCCTGGTAGCATTGCACTTGGCAAACTGTTTTGATACCATATATGCAAGCAATTTAACTTGCCTCCTGTTCCCCACTACAACTCGCTGCTTTGCTTTTAACAAATTGACAGAACTGTAACAAACACAAATGCCAAAGCTTTCAGACGGTACCGTTGCCTATCATCCCAGTCAAACTATTCAAGATTGCAAAATTCAAGAAAATTATCATCTAGTGTTGATGCTGCTGGTGGTCATCTACAGGAGATTTCAAGCAGAATGCCATGTATGCAGAATCCTTTCTTTTAGTTGCAAAGCTGTTTGCCATCTGAAACCTTAGCTCTTTATTCAAGCCATTAGACAGAAATATAAGTAAGGTAGTCTGCTTTCAGCCAAGATTTACAGAAATACTCATTACCTCCTGGGGAAAAAAAAATAGTAAAAGACATTTGCAGACAAAAGTAGGGCATCTATTGCAGCTACATGTTTAATTTTATTTGATTTACTATACTTAACTTTTTCCTTTGTTGGCAAAAACAACCTTAGCTGTTGCTAATGCCGTTTGCCAGCGTCTCCATCTGCACCTTCGGTTACTTCGTGGATTCGCTCTCTTCGCATTTGCAGAATTCTGCTTGCCTCCTCTGAACTCCCATGGGAATTCTTCCCCTTGGGTAGTTAACACTCGCAGCAGCGTGAAGCTATTCACGTTGTGGATGACGTTTTCCTGTAGTCGAAGACACCTGAGCCCAGCTCCATCTCAAGTGTCTTACATGGCCTTGGTGATCACTGTCAATGATAGGGGTGGGAGTGCCTCTGTCTCATCTTCAGAGGTCTTGGATTCACTCTGTATGCACCCACATTTCAGATTGCCAGTAACACCAAATCCCCTTTTGGAGAGTTTATCTGGATTAATCTCAGCTGGTAATTTTGCCGTGGAGGTTTATTTTTGAATCTGGGCATTTTCTTGTCTTTCCTTTTGTAGATTATTTCTTTTGGGAATGGTTCCCATACAGCAGCTCGACAAGCAGTCAGTTTAGTCTCAAAGTTAGTGCTGTATTTGTTCCTAATATCCGTTTGGCCTGTTTTCTGCTGACCTTTGCTTAAATGATTATGTACATGGGTGTGTGCATGTATACTTGTAATGCTTTCTATCTTGCCCAAGTTCAATCGTACTACATAAAACATGCTTTTCTTTCAAGCTTAATGTCCCAGTTGTTTTATTAGTATTATAACAAGTCCGCTCTTACAAGGCACATCCACTGCACATCTGAATAAAAGTAAACATCCTGTGTTTCTCAGCCTTCTATAAACCCCAACAGATGGCTGCTACTTTTACAAACTGTGCTGAATAGGATGGCTCACATTTCCCATGCAACAGACTTATTTCTGGAATCCAAACCGAGTATGCTCCATGCAGGTGGGAACAGTGATCTAGCCACGAGGCAGTTCAGCCCAAATCAGTCCTACGTGGCAGTTCCTCATAGCTCAGACCTTCCTGCTTTTTGGAATGGGTGTACAATGGGGCATACCTTATACTGCTGATCCATTCAAAGTTGCAGGAGGACTGATAACAGCAATCCTTCTGTTGGATAGAATCTCTCTGTGTTTATTTTTTTCCCCCAGAGTAAGTATTTTTTAGCGATCGCTGGTGTTTTGTAGAATGACTGGATTTCACCCTAATGCTCAGAGCCAGCCCCTGCTCGGGATACTAGCAGGATCTGCAGGAGATGGGGTACGTTTTCTCTACCTCAGCTAACATTCAGGAGACATATGCCACAGGCATATGCCATAGCCTGATTTCCTAGAAGCAGCAGTACACCGATGTTGTATGTGCTTAACTCTGCCTCTGGAATCAAGGGCACTTCAATGCCCTGGTGAATTATCAACAATGCTAGCTTGAGAATGGACCCTGCGTGTCTGTGTGTTCAAGGACCCATTCCCATCTCAATTTTTTTCCTAAAAAGAAGCAACAAGGGAGCTACTTTGGCTGCAAGTCTAGGCAAGTAGTCTTTCTATTCCTAAAAACAATACTGAGGATGTTTTGTCCTGGGGGAAAGAGAGTATGGGAGTGGGCTTCATCTTTTCTTGTTTGAAACTTTTCTCCACTGAATAACAGGCTTGGTTTCAGATCCTTGTGCCCCCTTTCCTTTGCACATTAGAGTATTAAGCATCAAAGGAAAAAGCTTTTGAAAGACCACCTTGCATTCTTCTAGAGTTAGTGTACTAGCTTTTTTGCATGGATGATCTTCAATGAGCTACACATCTGTTGCATACAGAGGCCCTAAAAATTAAGCCTTTTGTTTAGGAAGTAATTCTGAAGAATTAAGCCATGCCTGATGTTTCTTGTCCAAACATACTAGTTACCAAAATGTCTGAGTGCAACCTAGTCTAGCATTAGCTATCACTGTGTTCCTTCATCAGCCAGAACCTCTCTGAGTCATGAAAACCTAATACACAATAGGTGTGTATCATGGGGTATATTCCTCCATCATACATATATCGAAAGCTCCCAGTGGCTCTGGAATGCATATTTTCATTAAGGATCCAGTAGACTGATCACACTCCAAAATTTATAACTTCCTAAATGAAGGTTATCTACATTTTCAATTTCCTTTACAATCAGTTGGGGTTTTTTTTCTATCATACTATTGTTAAGCCAAATTTCATTGCATTGAGAAATTTTGTACCATGTTCATTGCCCTCTATCGCTTTAGCATTAGCCATCTTGCCTTTCAATTCACTATTTCAACATTTCAGAGTGACCCAGGAGGCAAGAACTGTGAAACCAGAAATTTTACAGGTCTCTCACTAGCATTCTGGTCACAGTGATATTCCTTGAGTATTGTTCCCGTAACGGCAACATCTTCTTGGAGCAGTTTTTCTGTTGTTAAACAGAATGTGCTGTTGGTCAAAATCACTAACTAGTGTGAGTAAGAGATGAGACTCTATTCATCCTGTCTTTCAACAGCTGCTTCTGTTTTCTTGTAGAGAGACTCTCTAGGTGTTTATGTCCATTTTTCCACTAATAGGACTAAGCGTCATCGATGGCTGTACACAGCCAAAGAGTTTCTTGAGGTGATGGGTTTTTTACAAAAGGTTGTGCTCAGAAAAATTAGTGTTTCAGAAGAAAAGCAACCCATCAACATTTTCTATGATACAGAGAGGAGTTTCCATTTGCATTATCTTATCATGCATCCTGGTGACTGAAAGGTGAGTACTGAAATCAGGTGGACTACCTGTGCTCTTTGAACTCTGCCAATAATTTAGTATATCTTGCTAATGGCAATATTCCAGTTCTGATTTTGGTTCTTTAATCCAGAAGAAAGATTTTAGAACTGCATTATACTGACCTCCTCGCAGGTGTTTTTAAATAAACTGTGAACCACAAAGATGTATCTACTTCTTGCCCTTTCCCCCTCCCCCTTCTTTTTTTTTTTACCAGAGTTGTGTCTCTTCAGCTTTTCCACTGAGGTTTTCAAATTCAACAAAAGCATCCATGAACCATTTTGCCTACTACAGTAAGACACATTTTTATGCATGCAGACCTCCCTTCTCACCTGGGAAGCTGGACAATAGTATAAACCTATGTGCTGGAAAACCAGACTAACTTTTCCACCTCTACAAAAAAAATTGTGTTTCTGGCACAAGTGTGCTTGAGTAAAAATGTCATGAATGATATCAGTGGTCAAATGAGGCATCACAATCAGTTATTCCTCACACAGAAAGTTGGATTCAAGTGTAAGCCGAGTCATGAAAGCATATATAATTTCTACTGATGTTTGCTGTATTAAGAAGCAATGGGCCATGTCTACAGCCCTGAAGATTTTAATTGGAGGAGAAGCTTCATATGAAAATGCTAATCATAATCACAGCCTGAAACACATGCTGCCAGAAGCCTTTAGTAAGCACACTCAGCCTCTTGCCTTCTTGCTTTATACTTATACATAGATGCTTTTTTATATGTACATCCTGCATCTAACATGTTTTTCCCCCATTAACCTATAACTACTGTGTGTGCCTTACAGCTGCCCAAAATCTGTTCTGCCTGGTCAGGGGCTACGTCACCACTAGAAAGGATGAAAGCAAGGTCAAGCTAATCAAGCCCTTGAAGAGGCCAGCAACCTGCATGGCTACTAAAGAAGGTTCCGCTAGGCTCCAACTGTTCAGGAGAGAAATACAAGTAACTCCTTACAAGCATAAATAAGGCACATTCAAATGCACTTAATTGCGCGTGCCTGTCTGAAAATCTGGCTCATCATTCTTCTTTCCATTTCTCACTCAGAGGGTCACTAGTGCCTGAAAACACTGATATGGCAAGGAAGCCAATTTCTTGTGGGAGCGTGACTCTGCTTCACACATTTTCCCTTCTGTCACTTGGCATAATTCAGTATGTGACTTGAAAATTCAAAATATAAACAAGAGAGAGGAACCAAGGCCAACAGTGTTGCAAGCAGAATTCTCAAACCTTTCCAGTAGTGAAAATGCCAGTCCTCTAGAGATATCACCCATTTCCCTGTTCTTGTAGCTTAACCAGAACTATTTCTTTGCAATTCTTTAAGTTAGGAGGAAAGGGGGGCAAAAACACCATAGTCAACCATACATGTGTTAGACTGTAAAAACAGACCATGCAATGCCTCACTGTGTGATACACAATTTAACAGGAAAGTTTTTCCCATCTCTTAATTCTCCTCTTCCTGTAAATTGCTTATTTCTTTCCTCTTTCTTTCTCAGGCTCATTATCTCTCATAACTTCGTTCTTTAACATCTTTTAAATATAGTTATGAAATATGTAAGTATATATTTAAAGATATCTTTGTTCCTGCTACTCTCATCTGTGTTACAAATGCAAGTTAAAAACCTTCAGTGTATTTATGCATCATTCCAAGGACGGAAGAACTGTCCCCTCTACCGTCCTTTACCAGCTTCATTCCCATGACCCAGGATGCCCAAAGTTACTGCAGCTTTGCAGGGTTTCCCTGAAAACTGATAAATGATACACCTGAGCTATACAAATGGAAAATACACCACAAGCACACACAGTCATCTTCTGAAAGCCAAATCTGAGATGTTACCTTTCCTTCAGCAACTTACCGACCCCAGCGAGTGCTCACCCTCTCCCAGCACGGCAGCGAACAGCAGGAGGCAGTAATGTTAAAATGGCTCTGGAATAGTTTCTTACAATAATGAGGTGTTTTCTTCTTTCACCAGGCGGAGCATCTGGTTCTGCTCTGGAAGGTGAAAGTGGAAGGTTTCTTGCTTAGGGTCACACTGTTCTATATATGGAGATTCTTTACTAACATTTATGGCATCTTCCTCAGCATTTGCTTTGGTAATTGCTCCACTACCTCTTTACACAAGCTGCTCTTTTGGTACTCACCCAACCCCTCCAGTCTCTGCTCAGAGCTGTTGGTGCTCGTGGCATGCTGCTATCAAGGCAACCAAGCGAAGAGGGAACCAGTTGCAAAATCTACTCGCTCCTTTGGCTCCTTCCTTTGTGCAGAGGAGCTCTCGTCTGTACTTTTATTATGAAAAATACTCAAAAACTAAGACAAAGACACCAAACAAGCGTGACTCTTTTCACTCACGGAGCTGCACCTGCAGCATGGACCAGATCCACACAGTCTTGAAACAATCCAATGTTGTTGATGGCCCAAGTGTCACTTCAGAGCCAGAGTTAGAAAGGTCAGGCTTGCACAGGCATTTTAAGGGAGATGGCTTCATCTTTTTACATTTGAAGTTTAAACATTTAACCATTCAAATAAAGGAAAGCTGAGAATTTATAGGAGCATGGAGGGCATGATGCCTTTGAAAGAATTATTAAACTAAATTAACAGGAGTCACAATTTCTTAATTGGGGGGAAGAGACGGGAGAAGAATGCAATAAAAGTTCATACTCTCAGCTAAAGCATTAAAAGATCCATTCTCCTACATTTTGTCAGTGAAGTGAGTTTGGGGAGGAAAAAAAAAAAAAGAAAATATTTATCATATTTATCAGTGTTTAAACATGATGCTGTAGTAAATGAATGGTTGGCATTTCTTGTCAAGACAATTCAACCATAATTTCAGTATTCCTAGTGCCATGGTCTTGCATGGGTGTAGGCAAGTTCCTGGAGTGGTTAATTTTGGCCTCTGTTGATTAGTGTAATATATACTGTTGTTACCAGATTTTTTCCCTATATGTGGTCATTGGAGAGCAGAGTCTGCAGCACTCTCAGGCTGTTCAAGTAGGGATAAGCAGCCTCTTTACAATCTTCTCTCCTGTGGTTTTCTCCAGCTCACAGGAGAGATGAAGGACTACAGGGTCTTGTGGAGGAGAGGCCATAGAGCTGGGCTTGTACTTTCTAGGGGATCATATTTGAACCTAAGGTCCCAAAGCAGCACATACCCCCCAGAACAGGGCAGACATCCTGTCTTCAGATGGCCCACACTCACATGCACTGCAGAGAGACTGTAAGCTTCCTATCATTTCAATGTTATATGGGAAATAATTCTACAAAGGTTGATTTCTGTGACAAACACATGTAAATCACAACATGCCCTGGCCGGGAAGGGGTTGGGTTTTTGGGTTTTTTTCTCTACATTATGACCTCTGCAAAGAAAATATTGATGAATTTAGGACTCCTCAAAATATTGATGAATTTAGGACTCCTACCTTGTGTGGTCACCTCAGCAAACCTTCAGCAATTCTCACAGATGTGTGGCAGGATTAGGTATGTATATTCTTGGCTGTTAATTAACTTCACCACTAATTCTAATGTATTCAGAGAAGCCTCAGCTCCAAAAGAAATTTTACACAAGGCTGGCCTGTGTTTTACACATTTAACACTGTAACTTTTTCATATGTAAGTAGATTTCAGCAGTACACAAACGGTATTAAATACTGTGCTTGAGTTAAAGCACCGTAAGTTAGGGATGTGACAATTATTTGTAGAGTTGAGTCTGCTGTGTGTATTTCTGTTACTAATGCAGGCTGTGTTGCTATGTGCACATTTCAAGCCAACTAAGGATTTACAACTTGCAGGTATGTGATGATATTGGCACTCACTCTTTGTTTCCTTACGGAGAAAGCAACAAATGCAAAACTTCAATAAGAACGAAACAAAGGTAAAACAAACATCAGGGAAGACCTTGAAATATAAATTTTTACCCCAAACATTTAGATAATGTTGAAATTCATGACAATCTTGTTTTAGGGAGCTAAGTCTAGATCTGGGTCAGGATAAGTTAACTAAGGACAGGAAAAGACTGGGAAATTCTTAGTCCCAGATGAAAAACACATTAGGTAAATTTCTTGTACGAACTCAGTCTGCAAGTGTAAAAATCCAGCCACTGGTACCACTACCCTACTTACAGAGCATCAAAAGTGCCCTCAAAATAAGAGTATAATTTTCACAATATGTTAGTGTTGGGGTTTTTTTTTTGAGTCACAGGCATTTGTGTCTCACTGTGAGAGCTGCTAGCTTGACCAACTCAACCCCATTTTATTTCTGGAAAAAGTAATTATTTCATTTCCAGCATCCCAGAACTAAGGTAATCCATTTCAGTAAGCAAAGTTTGAAGCAGGTTCATGGTGTGAGTGGTACAGTAACACCACCACCATCACCTTCTCTCACAGGCAAGTCTCCTACCAGGTGCCTCAACAAGGGTTCCCATGCAATAGTAGCACTGCTGAAGGTGACCAAAGGCCTTGGAATTGCACTGCTACACCCCAAACATCTCCGAGTATAATTTTATCACAAAGCATTATAATATACAAATATGGTATAAATATTACAAAGCATTCAGAGGCAGCATTACACCAGGAAATTTGTACAACTTTCTGAAAGGGCAACAACTGCTCTCACTCCACTTGAGAGCATCTCAAGAGGTACAGTCTGCAGCTGCAGGAGGAGGTTTTCTCCCATATGTTATTTAACTATACAAGGGAGACAGAGGCAAAATGGGACTTTGCTTCCCAATTAGGATTTTTCAGAAGGCTTTAGGGTTGTTTTCTTATGTTTTCCATGGCTTGGGAAAAATCTAAATGTGCACTTGTAGTGGTATGACCTTGGCTGGACACCAGGTGCCCATTAAGCTGCTCTATCACTCCACTGCTCAGCAGGACGGGGCAGAGAAATTAAGTTGGTAAAAGCTTCATGAGTCAAGATAAAGGCAGCTTAACAAAGCAAAAGTAAATCCCACGTGTGGAAGCAAAGGAAAACAAAAAATTGATTCTCTCCTTCCCATCAGCAGGCAGTGTCCAGTCCCTTCCCAGGAAGTAGGGCTTCAGGACACGCAGTGGTTGCTCCAGAAGACAAATGTAATAACAGATCCCTTCCTCCCTCCCTTCCCTTAACGTTTATTGCTGAGCAGAGACCATGTGGTATGCAATATCCCTTTGGTGAGTTTGGGTCACCGCCCTGGCTATGTCCCCTCCCAAGATCTTGCCCATCCCCAGCCTGCTGGTGAGGGGGAAGTGTTGGAGAGACAGCCCTGCTGCTGTGCCAGCCCTGCTCAGCAGTAGCCAAAACACTGGTGTGTTACCAACACCTTCCTAGCTACCAATCCAGAGCACAGCACCATGAGGGCTGCTGTGGGAAAAATCAACTCCATCTCAGGCAGACTCAATAGAGCACTAAAGAAAAACATCTTCAGCCTTCCTGTGAAGGAGGCTATGAATGATCACAGCCATTTAAGACCTGCCCTGGTTTCTAAGAATGATGATTTTTTAAGGGAATGCCAGTGCCTTTAGGGCATTAAATACAATACTACTACATTGTTAGCAACCAAACAGACCTGCAGGATTGCTTCACGGGTTTATCGAACTTCAGTGAAATGACCCAAACTTGTTTTATCAGCTCATCTAACATAACGTACAACGGCAGCCTAGCACAGCCTTGGCTCCTGCACTCACCTCCTGGGGTTATCCCCGGTGTGGGTGGTTATTAAGTGCTACCGCTGCTGCGAAAATCCACACAGGAACACCACAAGAGAGGTCAGATGGCAAGAGCCTCTGCACGCCTCATGGTCTCTTGGTTCATGGCCTCTCCTTCGCCCCTGTTCCTCAGACTCACTGTTAATGGTCTCCACTCGGGCTCTTTAAAGACAAAAACACACAAATGAAACCTCTTGTAACAAGATTGCTCTAGTGCCACCCATGGGAAAAAGCCTCCATTCAACTGTGTCTCAGGACTACTGAGGATCACAGCCTGGACTTCCCTCTCTCCTGACACTCAGACTCTCTCTGAGCAGGTTTCTGCCCCTTGTGCTCAACCTGAACCTTTTGCTGTTGGCCACTCTCCACAGTTGGGCAGGTTTTGCCAGCTGCTGAAGCTGCGTAGCGGTGACGCAGGTGCTACCGCGTCTGCAGAGCTGCCCTGAGTTTAGCTCAAGCAGATCCCACCTTGGGGTTCCCCAGAAGCAAGTGGCAAAACTGGTGACTCCTGACATTTGCGACGTGGCCTCAGAGGGGAGAGAAAGCAGGAGGGAGCTCTGTGGTGTTCTCCCGGGACAGTCTGTACTCCAGTAACACGACACGCGCATCCAGGTACAAAGCGTAAACGAGCATAAGGGCAGAGCTTGGCACAAAGCTTTACTTAGGGGGGAGAAGTTGAGCAAAGCACAAACCTCAGCCCCACTTTGCCCATAGCTGGGCACTGCTGCCTGCTGGACTGGCACAAGCAGTTGCTTGTCAGTGCTTGCCTTCCACTAGCGCCCGTGAGCAAGGGAAACAGCCAGTTGACCAGAGCTGGCAGGAACCCTACCACTGCGTTTGCTGAATGGATCTAGTAAAATATAAACAGAGATCACGTTGCAGGGCATCATCAAATAATACCATGGGTGACATCTAAGCCAATTCCCAAACAGCACCACGTCCTCCTCCTCGGTCCCGTTGCCTTTGACGCTGGCTGCCATTAGGCTGCTGCTCCTCTTGAACATCTTGTTCATGGTTATCTTGACTTTTCCTCCGCTCTCTCTCCAAACAGTTGCCCACTTGGTCCTTTGAAGGCTCGTTGTTATCCAGCAGTTACTTGCAGCAAAGTACTGCAGTCTCACACCCAACAGAGGCGGCACAACATCTCCAGCACCTTTTGGAGCTGTGCAATCTCTCTGAGACTTTCTGCTTTAGGAAATTAGGGCTCTGGGACCTTAGTACCCCCTTGCCCATCCCTACAGAAGCCTTTGAGTTTGTGATTTAGCCGTGTTGGAGCACATAACAGGCCACACGGGTTACACCCGTCTAACTCCTGCCTCACTGATACACATCTAATAGGAGTTTCTACCATCCCTTTGTCTGACTTTCAAATGAACATTTGACTGCTTTCTCTGCTGCCACCCCTCGCTCTCAGGAAGCAACCACCAAACCATAACTTTATTTTCTTTAAAGAATTCTTTAAAGCCATGCCACTCATTCCCCTTCCTGCCACCCATGCCCACAAAAGCATGAGAAAAGCTGGCAAGGGGCTGGGGAAAGATTAGAGTTGTCCGGCTTTACCTAGCTGAGGGTCTCATCTCTACCCTTCCTTTTCTATTCATATGTGGTTTATTCCCTCCAGTACATCAGCTGCATGCTTCTTGTCTCTCTGTCCTCTAGGGTTCTAGAGCTCAACAGAAGTTTCAAAGCTTTAAATTACCAAAATAAATTACCTCTGCTTGTAACATTATCAACTCCAGAAGAGGCCAAAGCAGCAGCAGCCTGGTGGTGCAGAGGAACGGGAGAGAAGCAGGAGCAGATTTCTTACGTGTAACTTGAGAGCTTTTTACCTCACTTTCCCTGTCTGTAAAACGAAAAATACAACATCCCTCTGTTTGACACACCTCAACAATAAGCTCACTGGCAGGACAATTCCCCGTTTATCCAAGGAGCACACACACAGAGCTGGTTATCTGCACAGGGAAGCCTTGGCACCTCTCGGTGCCTCCAGCCACAATGAACAAAACGAGCAGGCAGGAACACGGGTTAGAAGTAAATTAGTGGCACTCAGAGAAGAGGTTCTTAGGGAACCTAAAGAGAGATGCTACTTCACGGAGGCTATGCATTCTCTAAAAGCTGATGGTCTTCCAAGACCATTGTGCTCATGGAATGTGTAACAATGAAACCATCGTGATGGAACAGAATTAATATCGTGTACATAAAAAAGCTACACTTCTAGACACCAAGAGTCTGCTTGAGTTCTAAAGTTTAGAAGTTTTAATTTCACGCTTGAGAATAACGATGTAACACATCTTTAAAAACGAGCTTATTTTAGTTATACTGGAGAGAATGACAAAAATAAATAAATAAAATTTTAAAAGCCCAAATCCTGTATAAAATCTGGGAAAAAAATAGTCTTTGAATGACTAAGCACAATTTTCTTCCAGAAGATTAGCAAGAGTTTATTATTCCAAGTATATATTTAGACTCGTCCACTCACACAGTTGCTTTAATAACGGCAATATTAAAACCTTTCTGGTAGCTGATCCCACTCGGAAGTGACTCCAAGCTCCTACACAAAGTAGGTCTCAGACCACCATCCCAGCAGGGCTGTGTACACACGAGATCCCTTCACACAAAGACAGGTGGATGCAACACTCTGCACTTTCCATTCTTTTTTCAACGTGCTGCATCAAGCCACATGGCCCAAAATGTCAGCAAGCAAACCAGGGCTTTTCGAGCACTCACTCAGTGACATTCCTGCAGTTTTGAGGACAAAACCCATTATTTTATAGGGGTACATTTCCTGTTTCTTTGGTGCTGTCCCAGTGCTTGTGCTGGCAAGCTGGACAGTTGGGAGTCATCCTGGTAACTGTCAAGTTCACCTCTGCCTCAAGAGCAGAAATAGTTTGATATCAAGAAGAGCAAGGCAGGGAACAAATACACAGGGTTCTTAGAGATTAATGAGAGAACTTCACTATCTCTTCTGTAGTAAGATGACCCTGGATTGCATAGTAAGTAAACTGACTTGTAAAAAAAAATAAATAGGAAAAAGAATGGAAGGATGACAGGCGCACAGCAGTAACTGCTCTCCCTGTTTTCTGCTATCGGCCAGCTCCGTGTGTAAGCTTCGTGCTCCTATACATCAGATTCTGACCCAGCAGAATGCTCTGGTTTGCATCTGCAAGAGCTGTCTAGGGCTAACCGTGGCCTTTCTTCTCCAAGGTTTTGTAGGAGGGTTCACGACCGTGGTACGCATGGAACCCTGTGATCCACAAGAAAAACCTGGGTAGTAGCTTAACTCGCCCAGCAGGGTGGAAAAAACCTTAAGAACTTGAAGGCTTTTATATTTTGCAAACAAAAGGAAGTTCATTTCCTCTGCTAGCTCACCATAGCATTATGTGCAAAAACACGCCTGGAGCTCTTGAAATACCTTTACTTATTTCTGCATTTACCAAATTTATTTATAGCCCCATCTGGAAAACACTGGCTTTTCATTTACAAGATACTACGGAGCTTTTCAGATCTGTTTCATAAACCAAACTCTTTAAAAACACCCACACCTACAGAAATTGTCAACTACAATCAAGTCTCAGGACTTTTTTGGGTATATTTAAGGAGTGTTGTCAGGGCAGTTAAAACTGCCGTATTAATGCATAAATAGGTAATTCTCTGTGTGCTAACTTTACCATGCTAATAAATCTAGTGATCAGCAAATGTGTCTAATAAATTACACATCCCTGTAGGAAACTACAAATACTTTGGTTATGTCTCATTTGAATGCAGTCTTGGGGCACGCTAACAGTTTAGAAAGTAAATGGGAGAAAATTCTTACATGAAATATGATAAATATGCAGGCTTAAACCATTTGGAACAAAAGTAAGGTGAAAACTGGGAAAAGTGTCCTGGATGGCAGGTGAATGCATGAAGGAAAGAGAAGCTCTCACTTACTGCACGTGCCACTGAGCTTGCTCGTGACAACTGAGAGTTGCAGTTCACCCACTGCCAAGGCACCCTGGCAATAAACCACAACAGAAATGTTAAAGTAATAACACTAATAGAAAAAAAATAAAATAAGGATTTGGGCTCATTTTAGCCAAGATGTTTTAACAAAATTCTACCATTCATTCTTTAGCCTGCGTGCTCCTACTACATTCCTTAATTGCCTTCATACTTGCTATTTGCAACAGTTATGACTCAATAAATTTGACCCAACTGTAAGAATTAATTCCAACCATCATATAATCTTCCTGTTGCTCTAATACCATAAACATCTAGAAAACTACTCAAGATCTTTATTACTACCTTGTTAGCAGTTTGCTATCTAGATGTATTCCTTCTGACCCACACATCATTATACATCTCCATTTAGCAAAACAAGATTGGTTTATAATAATGCTCATTTCTTTCTAATAAGCATTAGGCTGACTAGTGTTGACCTCGGATAGACTTTGATTTTTAGGGTGTGAAACACAAATGCCATCCCAGTGGGTCCAAGACACTGTTGTCCTTATGGGTACTGTCTCTGCCATGCTGGCATAATGAGAAGTATAATGGTTCCTCAATTAGTTTTGTCAAAAAAGGTCTAATGGAAACACACAACTGGCTTGGCATCGAGGTGCAGCATAACTGTTACATTTACATGTTCAAGTTCATGAAGCATGCATTTTTTTTTTTTAAGTGCAGCATAGCAAATGCAAGTCTGTTTCTACCTGTTCCTACTGCACATCTACAGCTACACAAACTTTTGTAAAAATACTGTACCTCAGCAAGGAACGTCCCCTGATGTCTCTGATCCTTCATTTCTCAGTCCTAAATTCAGAGAGTTCACCAAGGCCATTGTTACAGTGAAGTCTTGAAGCTTCCTACTTCAAATCCTCTCCAAATTACTGTTAGGAAATGTTGCACTATGCATTCTCTAGAGGTCTAAAATTTGAAAGCAACATTTGAGATCTCTATATACAAGTAAGAGTTCCCTTTGTCAAAGTGTGTCAGCCTCAGATTCTTTCCAGACTCTGTGATCAGCTCGTCTCCTCTGCAGCACTCTGGTGAGTATTGCAGCCTTCGTGGTGCTGAGAAATACCCAAGAAACATCTTTGTTACCAGATTCAAACACGGGAACGTATTTCAGAGGCACATGCAGCTGGGCAGTTCCTGACAGAGCATCAACAGAACCAGAATTTCCAGTCCACAGCCTGTACTTCTTCTAAGTTCTGATATGATAAGCAGAAACAAAAAACATATAAAGAAAGAAATCACTTTTCTCTAAGACAAGAGGCATAAAACTCCTAACTTTACATCCACCAGCACAGAATAATTTTGGGCATGAACAATTAGTTTAAGGTAGCGTTACAAACACCTTATTGGTTTACCTTTCTGCCTTCATACATCCACAGAACTGAAACCAACAAAAGAAACCAGAACCACTGTAATTGATTTATAGGCATTGGCCTCCAGCACCCTCCAGAAATCCCAGTAAAAGTGAGTCACTTCCAGCTGTTTTACCTGCTCTGTGTGTGTGTGTGTGTGTGTGTGTGTGTGTTCAGTATCTTTTCTCCTGGACCTGAAGCAGCGAGCGCTGGCACACACAGTACTCACAGGTCCTCAACTCCACTGGTAGTTAAGAATTCCTGTGTTAAAAACATCCTGAGAAGTGAGTTGTGGGTCTGTATTTGTGCTTTAGTCTAATATTCTTGTCAGTAACACCAAGTATGCTACCTGGGATGCAACAGTCCTTTGGTGAGAGTTCCCTGGACTTTCTTTTATTCCTTCACTTTTATTAGACTTCCCCAAATGATCATTTTAAATTAGCACTGAGAACTCCTTTGAACTAATTTCTCTTTGTCAGTTCTGAGTTCCTGTGGCAAAGGGCCTGCTCAAATACCACCTTTATGGGATTTTAGCAGGACTAAATCTTTATTCAGAGCATGAGAGAATAACACTGAAATTGATATTGAGTTGAAAACGTAATATATTCCCATAAAAATATTGGTGCCAAGATTGCAGCATAAGTATGTAAAATAGTCTTTTCTGTCATTAAGTTTCCAGAAAAGTAGAAAACTTTAAAAATACAGATTTCAAAGCATCTGAAGGCATGAGGACACAAGACTTGAAGAAATGCATGTGTTGAAACCCAAGTAGGACAGAACACCACGACAGCAAGCTGAGGCCAAGCAGTCAGACACACTAACTGAAGTTAATCCCACCCCACTCCCATTTGCCAATATATCTGTGCCAGTTTACAAACTGGCATAGAAAAAGGAAACAGAAAACAAGAAGTTGTCAAAGATCCTCACAATTGGCTGCCAGGTTACCTGCAAATAATTCTGATAAGGAACCAAGGACAGAGCACCATATAATCACCTGCAGATAGCTGTAAGCTCACAGACTGAATTGCTGCCCTTAGTTGTCATCTCCACACTCGCTTTTGCCTTCCTTTTTTCCCATGGCACCTGAAATCCCCAAATCCATTGGTTCCTGCAAGGTAGTGGCAGCACTATAGGCTTGACCAGTGGGTCTCCTCACTGCTAGCAAAGGTTTAGAACCCCAGCCCCCGTGAGCAAACACCTTCTGCCTCTGCTGCACGCTTCGCTGCCAAATTGTTCATCTTGCAGACAAACAGGAACTGGCTTTCATGCTTGAAGGGTGTTTATGTCTTGCATAATTTATTTAAGGTCCTATCCTGCTTCCATCAAGCTCAAGATCAAGCCATTACGCATATATCAAAGGTAGAGGGTCTGACTCCTTAGTCAAGGAGCTTCACTGGACAGACACTGTGTCAGAGGGTTGGCAGCAGCCAACCTCTCTTTTTTCCTTGTTTTTTTCTACTTCCCATCCCCAACTCGGTGTAAAAAGAAGTGCAGAGCCCAGCAGCCTATGCACAGGACAAGAGAGCTCATGGAGGAAAGGGACAGGGCTCATCCCTCTTCAGAAAAGCTGATCTCAAGACATAACTCACTACTACCCTCAAAAAAAGACCAAGTCAAATAACAGAAGACCATTTTGAAGGGATGGAAAGAAGTAATTCCAAACTAACCATGGCAAATGGAGATGAGCTTTAGGAGGTGGGCTGAAAGCCTAAGTTCTTCCAGGAGTACAAAAGCTTTGCTGAAAAACTGACGCTGCAATGAACCGCATCCATACTGCTGCCCCATCACACCTGAGCTGGGCTCCAGCCTCAGGCAAGGGGCCTTACCCCAGGGCAGAAGATGCAGCTCTGTAAGCCTGTAGGTGCCTGGCTTCTGATGCCTTTAAAAGCTTTCTTCTGAGTCAGCGCTTCACATGACAAAACTCATTGCTTCATTGAATAGCAGGACCTCCAGGGCTACGCAAGATCCCTGGCCAAGAGAAAGCTGTCATTCAGAAACGTGGGATAAAGCTGGCACATTGTCTTCACAGGGTTTTACTGTATCAGCATCTGCACTAATTGAGATTTTAATGTAGAAAAGCAGTTGTGTCCATCTGAAAACACAGGACACACGCCATATAAAATGTCAACAAAATACCTGATGATTGACGAGTGGCTAACTAAATTCCACCCATAAAGGCAGTCACACCTTCCTTTAGACTTGCCACATCACCTGCACCATCCCCCCAAAGCGTGGGTAAAATCCTACCCTCGATTGAAATAGCTGATCCAATTCCCACTAGGAGATGTCATCCCGGCATGTCTCTTACTGGAACACAAAAGGAAACAGTTCAGCAGTACTGCAGGAGGTGGCAAGGCCATGTTCAAGGGGAGCACGGCTTAAACGCAACGGTGAGCCTGCAAGTGTCAAAAAAAAGAGGAAATTTAGGAACGTGCCGAATGCTGTAAAGATTATCTCACTAAGAACGCAGGAAAATAATCTACTGCTGCTCAGCAATACTGCACACTGGGGTTACTGTCATCTCTGACTAGAGGTGGACCCTGTAGATGGCCTGAGTGCAGAAAATCAGGATTTTTACTTTTCATTTACTGGAAAAAAATGTGATACTGCTTCCGGAATGAAAGCTTCCCCTGGGGTTAAACAATTCACACTGAGATGATTCCTGAATGCCTGCTACTTGCACATAGTTTCAATTACATAACTTTTATAAAGGTCAAATATGTTTCTTAACAATGCTGAAGCCATCAAAAGACATCAAAACGAACCTAAGAGATTAAATACAGTCGGACAAGTTAACCTGACTATTTCAAGCCTACTCTTATTTACGTGATTACAAATGTATTCTGCCCGTGCTCTCTGGTCTATGAAATAGTGTCTGCAGTTTCCAAAAGCAAGTAATGCTAATTACTCATTAACATGCCATTTCCATCTCTGTTTATTTCATGGATATTAACCTGAAATTAAGTCAGCACAAAAAAAAAGGAAAAAAAAAAATAAGAGAGAGAAAGAGAGAGAGAGTGTGTGTGTCTGTGTGTGTGTATTTTCAGAAGCCACACCAGCCTAAGTCTCCTGCCAGCTGCTGTGGTTTGGCAGAATTTTAAGATACGTACGTCCATTTTTCCCCTTCCATAGCTATTTGATATGTATGTAAAAGGGAGAAACCAACTTCTCAGGGAAAAGCATGGCTTTAACTGTGATGGATATCAATTTGTTATGTATCAACCCAACTCAGAAGCAAGCGAACAGATACAGGTTGCATACTTGAAACACTGCAGCACCAGAACTCCCATTGCTGCTGCTTTAATTCAGAGGTAGTTGGCAGAACACATCAGAATCTTGCTCAACAGACACTTGAAAGCAGAGGCAACCAAAAGCTCCCTCACTGTGCATTTCTCTATACAGCACGCAAAACTGTCTTCAAGGAATCAAGCGTTAGACAGACCCAATGATCCTACTCCACTGCATGTGTCAAAATACCAGGAAAAAGAGTGGATAAACATCTACAAAGCAAGTTATATATCATACTTGGAATGAAATAGGTCTCAGAATCAAGCTTTTGTTCCCCACCCCAGCTATGGGTACTGAATCAAGGCAGGCCCCTAAGGGCAGTACAGTGAATTCAGAGGGGTCTGAAGCTTTTGGTCCACTCAGTTACAAAACTGATCTCCAGAGAAACAGGCAGTGACTAGTGACCTGGGAGAATAAATCTTGAAAGAATACACAATCCAGGTGCGTCACAGCCCTGACACTCGCTGCCCGAGCCATCTCAAAATAACACAAAGTAATTGGAAAAGCAACAGATAAGGATGTTTGGAATAACTTGAATTTAACACAAGTAATACAAAAAAATAAAATATAGAGGAACGTGATTTTTAAATTGAAGCTGCACTTTTCAATAACCAGCAGTAACAAAAGCAAGTGAATCATCTTAATTATCACCGACAGGCAGAGCCAAAACAACTCTGCATCCATAGTTGTGGCCGAGGGACATTAACAGTTAGTGAGCAGATCAGGTGGACACTTGACACTTCTGGTTGAAAAGGATTTGTCTCCAGAGACGCTGAAGACATCTCCAGCACTGTTGTAAACATATACTAGAGGTACCTTCTGTACCTGGGAAACTGTTTCTGAACTCCAGGCTAATCCTGTAAACTTCAGATTCAAAACTTGTTTTGGAAGAATTACCTGTCCAACCTCAGGCAAAAGAATAAAGCCAACCCCTCTCCATTCCTTTGCCAACGACTCTATACCATGGCAATTCTTAGAAACTCCTGGGCTGTTTCCAGTTGTAGTCCACGTACGTTAACTGCTGTGCTGTTACCAACCACCCTTTGACTGCAACGGTCCTCAGAAGGCATGAGGTAATTGTGTGTGCAGAGCCAGATGCACAGGCTGTAGTCTGGCAGCAGAGCAGAATAAGCATAAAGACTCTGCTGTTTCTGTACAGGGCAATTTTTGCCCCACTTAATAGGCATTTCATGGAATACTAAACCAAAGCTGTCCTAGGGAGTTGTCTAAGCATAAAACTTCTCTACAGAGAAGCATTTCTGAAAGGACATGCACTAACCTCCAAAAGGTTTTGTTAAAGTCCTCTCTACAGGTCTGTCGCTCCATAACTGTAGTTTCTGAAGGAAGTGTTTGGTTTGGGTATTTAACATTCCCACTTAGCAGGTGACACTATCTTATTTCAAATGCAGGATTTGGGATTTTCAGCACCACTGGTGTAATTATACCTATCCATTTCTTTAACCCACTGAAGATCTCCCCAGTCTTCCAGGTGCACCCCTCCGAGATGTACTTACCAGGAGAGAATCAAGCTGCATGCAAGATTCTTGGGTATTTCCTGCAGGAAATATGCCCTAAATAATCCAAGTTTAACAGTTCTCATACACTTAAATATTAGGTGCTTGGGATCACGTGTTTCTATTTGGTTGAATACACCCATATCTTCGTTATGAAAAACACAGCTCTCTCAACTGCTTCTTTATGAGCTTATTATAAACCAGTGATATGACAGTGTAAAACAGCACTTATTTTTGGTTCCATCAAGAAGTAATTCCCTCAGGCATCAAGATGTGACAAAATCTTTTAATATATTGAGCAATTTCATTAAGTTCCCTGTAAAGAAAGCAAAATACAGAATGAAACACAAAAGCTTTTAAAACATGCCAGGGAATTTTAGTGGCAAGGTAGCAAATTATGCAAGCCACAGGCCAATATTGCACATTAAAAATGTTGGCCAAGACATTAAACAACCATGGAAACGTTTTTCATATAGTATGTTTTAAGACCTTTTGTTCAAAACTCAAAAGCAAACATTTACTCTTTTCTGATTAATATTAACAACTTAAAAAACCCCAATCAACCAAACAAAAAAACCAAACCGCAACATAAACACCCCAAAAACATAAAGAGGCATTCTTCTGATGGCTGGGATACATTCGCAGGTAGAACTGAAGCATCACAACTCCTTCCACAGAATACCTCCAAAGAAAGCACAGCCAAGTACTGCCTGAGAGATCAAACACCAGGAAAACTCTACACAGCAGAGATTCCCACTTTCAGAATTTCATTTTTTTCCTGGTTTTGAGGGAGCTGTTGTGAACTCTTACTCTGCTCTGCACAGAAGAAGCAACCTTCATAGATGCTTTCTTTGTGAGGGACTTTTCCACAGCTCCAGGTTTCCATAGCAACAGCTGAGCATCCTCTCCACCCGTCAACAGAGACTCATCTGCCAGGTTCCAGCAGAAAGAGCGAACGGTGGCAGAGTGTCCTCCACAAAGGGTGCCCACCGGGCTCAGTCCATCGTTGCCACAGCTGATGAGGTGAATGTTTCCTGTGGATGTTCCCCCAATAAGATAGAGTTTATCTGCCTTTTCGTGGTACAAGCCACCTACCAGGTAATGTAAGGGGTCACTTGCAACGCAGACTGTGTCTCTGACATCCAGGACATGCAATAGCGTTATTGGTTCTTCAGTGTCTAATTGAGCAATGTCCCACCAACAAAATCCCTCGTCGTGTGTCATGCAGTAGACCTGTTTATAATCTTTCCCAGACCAGCCAGTAAAACTCACTGAAGAATCTGAATTGCAAGTCGATATCAAAGCATCATCTTCATTATCCTTATTAATGTCGAACACGTTAACCAACCCATCGGTTGACCCAGAAACTAACAAATTGGGTTCGACGGGATGAAAACAAATTTTAGTGATGTCATCATTGTGACTTTCAGAATAGACTCCCAAGGGTTCTTTAGCTGTGCCGGCACAGTTTGTAACGCCTCTTGCATCCCAAAACACCAGAAACGTGTCCTTTTCAACTTTTTCTGTGCCAGCACAAACTATGAGATCACTGCAGTTGAGATCAAAACTGATGAAAACGTTGGAAGGGTAGCCACTGAATATCTGCACAGCTTTCTGTGTGGCTAAACGAATATCCCAGCATTTTACTGTACCATCACTGCACGCTGAAAACACCACGCTGTCACACGCGTGTGCAAACCTGACCCCATGAAGTATCCCAGGATGGCTACTGTACTCCCGCAGGAAGTTTAATGTCTCCCTGTTATATACCCTGATTGACTTAGTGGAACATGAAACTGCCAGAAAGCGACTGCTTTCAGATTGGGCAGGTTTGGCAACGTCTATATCCAGTAAGTAAGCAGGTTCCTCACTGAGCGCAGAGCGTTTAGCTATGCGCAGAGCAGCGAGCTGCTCCTCAACCTTCTCCACCGCAGTCATCTCAAGCGCAGCTCCTGATGCCGTCAGAAACCTGCAACAAAGAAAATCCAAGATGAGTTTTAACTGCGACATTCTGAAATACTGTTAGCCTTAAAGAAATCTATATGAAAACCCCTCTTGCACAGAGGTAACGCGGGAAGTCAAAATTCAATTATCCTGATGTCCCACCCACTACAGCTTCAGCTACAGAAACACAGAACCGGAAAGAGCTCCTCAAGTTAAGGCGTCTCTTGTGACTCCATCACATAATCCCCTTAAAAGATTAAATAGTCTATCTGTGAATCCTGTGAAAGTCACTTAGCTAAATTTGCTTTATTATTTTTATAAAGTAAATAGAAAAGTGATGTTCTCCAGAAGTGGAAAGAAAATAAAGTCATCACAGCTACCTAAGGAGGAATGGTTTTTATTCTAAAAAGCTGCTGGGAGGCCCAGGCCACAAATAGTTGCATCAGTGCCACTGCAGGAGAATTCTTAGGTGAACTTTTCTGCTGGGAGATGTGCAAAGCTTAAGAAGAGAACGAGACCATAAATGCACAGAACTACAGACTGAAATGGCAAGATGAGATAGATTTTACAAGTACTTAGGTGCCCAATGGTGCACATAAACACCTGTTAGCATACCACAGACCACCTCAACAGGCTACACGACACCGGCACAATTCACTGGAATTAAGCGCCTTTGGCTCTTTCATCAATTCTCCCAAGAACCTAAATGGCTTTTTGTCGCCTATAAAACCACAGAATGCTGGCTCTCAGTGCGACCGAGAAAAATCTGCCCTTCAGAAGCAATTCTCTGGCACTACTGAACTCTGCTAGCAACCCAAAGCATTCCAGTGATGTACACAAATTCATGTTGTGCCGAGAAAACCCCAAATTGAACCATATTCTCTCCATCCTCTCATACACAGATTCACTTCTAAAAATTGGCGTGCCCAAACAAAAGCAGAAAAAGAAGAAAAAAGAAAAATCAAGAAGAGTTCTCCTTTCTATAACACAAAGGAAAACTCAATTCTGTAACTGCAGTAAAGGCTGCCATCAACTTAGAGTCAGAGAAAGTACTGAAGCATTTAAATGGAAGGGAGAGATTTGCCACAGTAAACACCACGTGGTTCTAGGGAGTTCACAAACTACAACCATTTTTAAAAGCAAGCTGTAGGTGGGGTATATTAAGTGAGCAGAACCATCCACATGAATGACTTGGATTTAAATTACAGGTTAAACCAGACTACTCTTCTGCCTTTAAAAAAAATCCAGCTGAACACCGAGGGAATCACAGCAGGTTCTAGTGGACCAAAGCTCCACTGACTTCTTACTGCTAGAGACATTTCAGCTAAAGCAGTACTCGAAGCAGCTCCTTATATTCCCCAAGGACTAGGCCAGCACCCAATCCTAGCTACCATATGCAGGAAAGGACCCTTTTTAAAAAATCCAAACAGAAATGGACTAAAACTCAGGCAGACCCAAAATGCAAGAAAATATTCTCGTGCCTTCCCAGATGTTCTCTCAGAATTTTTTTCTGCAGTCTTCAGGATGGAATTTTAGGGATGGAATGAGCAAGTTTCCATGTATTACTTGTTTTAGGGTAATTATTTTAATGGTCCACAAGGGACTAAAAACAAAGGAAAAAGTTGCTATGACACAACTGCATTCTGCTTTTTTTTTTTTTCCTCCTTGGTGTTGTTGTAGTTTCAGGGTTTTGCTTTCCCTCCTCCTGTTTGGTACATAGAAATATTCATGATGGCATGTGACAAATGAGCAAATTCTTAAGAAACAGCTTAAGTAGGCACACTCATAAAAGCTTAATTCCCAAGTCACAAATAATCTCACTAAGCTATTTGCCTCAGTAATATCCTGACAATGAGGTCCCCAGGTTAATCTTCTACATCAAAGCAACCTTTCAGAGCACATCTACAAGTAATTTTTGCCGTAAAACGCAGACATCCTGTGGAAACTCCTTTCCCCTCTGAAGAACAGAAGTTCAGCATGTTTTCTGGCATGAGCCTGTGTACAACCCTCCCCAAAGAGCTTGCTCCTTACTTACTTTTCTGGGTATGTCCTGAAACAGAACAAGCTTTTACTAGAACTGTAAGATAAAGCAAAGAGTTCTCAAAGGCTGCTTGCTGCACTGCTCAAACACAAAACTAAGAGAATGCTATGCAAATTAGTAAATTAAACTTAAGAAATAAAATATTTTAGTATTATTAAGGACAGCTTCTTCTTAATCCAATTTACTGCAGAATTACAAAGGAAGCTTCTATTTAAACACCATTTCACACACAGGTGTGAAGGTGGATAAAGGAGTTTTCACAAACCAGTTATCCTGTAGTGCTATGGTTACTACAAAACCTGTCTCTCTCTGTGAACTTTTTGAAAGAAAAATGTAGTTTTCCAGACTGACCTCAATTTCAAGCTCTAAATATTCAGTCTTTTTATACTCCAAAGGCCAAGTAAACTCAAAGAGACATGTTCCTGACAAATGTCATCCATTTGGAAAGCCAGCTGCAGTTGTTTAAATATTACTGAGTTTGACAGAGAATATTATTCCATGAGCAGTTTCTACAACACTCATGTCAGAGCTTTTACTGCTGGGGAGGGGAGGGGGAAAGAACTCTACAAGTACCCAGAAGTTGTAAAAAGCCAGAGTCTGCAAAAGCACGCTCATTCAGATTTAATGTTTTCTGGGAAATAAAATTAGCCCATGATAGCTCTTAAGCTTCTACCCCTGAATGGCACAGGTACAGCTATTCTGAAATACCAGAAAATGTTGTTCATGTTTCCAAGTAGATGCGCAACTGATATAATCAGGAAGCTGGAGTGGGCAGTTTTCAATTCTATTTCCACTGCAACAAATAAGATGCCTAAAATTCCATTTGATGGCAGACAGGTTTTTGCTAAAAATTCAGTACAATGTCTGTCCTAGTAAGAAAGTCTTCAGACTGTTATGAAATTGTGATTGAAGGTTATATAAACAATTCATGCTCAAACTTCAGGGTGTAGCTGCCAGCGCTTCCTTTTCAGAAGGGGAAGTCACTGTTGCATTCTGATGGGAAAGTTTAAATGGCAGGAATAGGATCTGTGTTAAATTTATGAGACAAATAGGAAACAATGGTCTTCCAAACACAATAGAAGATAACTAAGCACTGGACTGCAGCCACCTACAAAGCACATGGTGCTCTGCACCACAGAACTGAAGCACTTTTAGTTTAGCAGACCTTAACTGCAACAACAAGGGTATCTGTTTTGTTTCTGCCACAAAGAATCCTTGGCAAAGTCAGTATCTTTGAAACTTGGCATACTTTGGATACAGCACAAAAGGCAGCTGTGATGACCAAGGAGGAAAACTGCTTGTGATACTGTGACAAACTGACACAAAGACTTTGTAGGACACTGACACCTTGCTCTCAAACTGTTCTAGCCTTAGAAGAAATGGCAGAGGGAACTAGCCAAAAACTCTTCTTTCCCCAAGTTACCTCCTTTGCTCAGAAAACAAGGCAGTTAATTAAATTCAGGTTCTTCACTTACTCCAGCTGACACTGGCCCACAGCCTGGATCTACAGTCTCCATATAGACAAAATCCAGGTGATGTTAAGGTGTCAGGAAAACAGTACCACTTGCCTGACACAGGTACCTGGCTGAACGTGCCTGGCTATGGTTAGCCACAGATGTTTGAAATAAGTCCAAACCCATCCTCAGTGACCACCATTCCTTGTATGTGGCTGCTGTGTCTCGTCTGCATTCACATCTGCACCCCCTGACCATGGTAAAGCCATCTTTTACAAACTGACCCTGAAACTTCTGTGTTGTTGTAGCCAGCCCTCTGGAACTATATGTGAGCTTTTCTATAAGTTAACTTCACAGTTATATGCAACCCCTGCACTTCCCCTTGCTATCACAACTACCAGAAACAATAAGCTTCTTGAAGGACACTCAGAAATCATTACATCTTGGGAGCTCAGAATAAAGAAAATACTCTGAAATAAGGTGAAATATTTTGACCTGCAGGGCATCCTAGAAGGCTCCTTCAAAAAAAAGAAATAAGCTTGATTTTTAGACTAGAAGGCACTAAGCTTAAGGGATGCCAAACAGGCAGGACAGGGTTTTCAGTTGCCTTTGTTACGTACTTCTCACCAGCGGAGTGTGGAAACGGCCACAGAGCAAAACCAGAAGCAAGCAGCCAGGGGTGCCAGACACAAGCCTTGTCAATGACAGAGAAACAACAGGTAAGCACCTACCCACACAAAATAAATGTTTAATATCAGCTCAGCATGTACTGCTGTGCTCTTTGTGCAGTATTCTAAATGTGGTAGTCTCAACTCAAGCCAACAGGCTCATGAGTCCTCTTCAGCAAGTTTTCCAAAAAATAAACCAGCAATTCCTAAGTTATTCTCCTTCTCCTTTCAGCGGTGTACAAAAGATGCTGCCAAATTGCACAGTTGTCACTTCCAAAAGGGAATGTTAGCTCAACAACAGACAGAAATGTAAAATTACCTCTCGAAAATGCCGTAGAAAATCTGGGAGAAATGGAACTTTGCCACAAAGATTTAATCAGCGAAGTAAGAGTAACTTAAGAGCAAGAGGGTAGAAACACATCATAAAAAATGAAAACAACCTGTAGTTTTGGCAATCTTCTCTGCAGAGGTCAAATACCAAAAATAGCAAGGGATTTGAACGGCAGTAGATGAAATCTTGCACCGTTCTTTCCTACTATAAACAATACAAACAGACCCTCCCTTTATCTTCACCATTACTGAAGCTTCAAGAACAAACTAAAACAAATCTGGAGCTCTGGGCAGTGGAAAGCAATCCATGCATGCAACATTACATGTGGTTTGCATTTTAAAAGCAAAAGGCAAAGCGCAGGGTTGGCTGAGGAGAGCGCATTAGTACGCTGCACTTCACTGGAGCAAAATGCCTTGAGAGACCTCTCCTCACTGGCACCACTTCACAACAGAAGGTGGATCAGCCAAATGATCTAAGTGCTGAGGGGAAGCACAAAACACCCATCAGGCAGGCATGGTTTCTGCGAGATACAAACTCCCGTAGCTGATTTTGTTACTTTACCAAAGCAGAGCGATAAGGTGGTTTGGTGGACACCCCATTACTGGAAGTATTTAAGACCAGACTGGATGAGGCTCTGAGCAACCTGGTCTAATGGGGGGTGTCCCTGCCCACGGCAGGGGGTTGGAATGAGAGGATCTTTAAGGTCCCTTCCAACAAAAGCTATTCTGTGGTTTTCCAGCATTCCCACAAAGCTGTTTCAAGGCAAACAGCGTTTAGTCTACCAAGCAGGAAGGGAATAAGATGCGCAAGAGGCAACGCTAAAGTGCAGAGACAAGATGTAAACTGCCAAGAGAATTATTTCATCCTTTCAAATTAGCTATATTTAGTTTCCAAAAGTAAAGCACCGCAAGAAAAAAGTACTCCATGTAATTTTGCATTTGCAGTACAGAGAAAAATATTCTGTCAAGAGAGCAGAAAGGAGGAAAAAAATAAAACACTGCTACAACAAAGTCTATGGGAAGAGACAAAAAATAAGGTCTACCAAACTTTCATGAAATCAATTCCTACCTTCCAACCAGTACAGACCTTGAGGGGTGCAGTCCAGTTCAGCAATGAAGAGAAGAGCTGTAGGTGGGACAGAGAACCAGAGAAATGATCTTAACAGCATTGGTTAGAGGAAAAAAATAAGAGTCAGAGCTAGGAAAGAGAACAAGGATGTGGTGGGTGGGCAAAATCACAGGTGCCCAGTGCTTTGGGGTTCAGTAATTCTAAAAACAAGGAAACAACAACTTCTGTGTACTCATCTTTTGGGGACATAAGTACACGTTCATGTCAATACAGGAACAAAACCTGGTTTTTAATACTATACAGGATATCCACAAAGAAAGGACACAAACCAAACTTTTGGCTTTGCCCAGGCATAGTTTTGAATGCATCAATCATAAAAACCATACACTGAATACTTTTATCAAAAGAAAACTTTAAAAATTATAGTTTTGGTGTAAGACTTTGCATTCCAACTAGAAAGACCTATTCTGATTTTGATTCCAACGTGGGAAAATACGGTGGAGGCAGGCAAGGTTTAGAAAATCTAGGCATGCCTTCAGGTCCAAATTGCAATGAATCAACATTCAAATCTGAGTAACTGAAAGCCCACTGGGAGAAATTTGTGAACCAAAGAGATGGCAAAGAGCTGCGAAGGAGGCAGAAGACAAGCCCTCATAAGAAAAATCTAATTACAGAACAATTCAATGTACAATGAAAAAAAGTCAAATAAGCCAGAAAACACCACACAAAACTACAAAAATGCTCAAATTACTGCTTCAAATCTAAGTCACAGTTTTTAACATCTGATGCTCAGCTAGCTAAACTACTGTCTTTAGAACAATTCAGGAGACCCTAACATAAACCATGGGAAACATAGTTTCTAAATGCTCTAAGAAGATGTGTCAAACATTATTTCAAACGTGTTTGAGAAGATTCCTTTTTTTTCCCGGTGTTCCCTTTCCATTCAATCACGTTAGTGACACGGACATCCTAACAGAGGAGCAGCAAAGTAAACCCTCTGGGACACTGTGTCAGTGAGCAACTGGAGTCAACTGAGAACTTTCTTGTGGAGTCTTCCTAGCAGTGACCTCACCAGGTAGAGGATATTATTGCACCCAGGTTGTTGGTGAGGTGGTCATCCGATAAAGGAGACTGCAAAGCAGTAAGAGGATAAGAGATGCTCTATTTTACTGCCACGGCTATTCTCAGATCAAGCTGACAGAAGCTGCAGCAGAAGCAATCCTATTTTACAAAGGCAGATCCAAAAGATTCCCAGGCAAATGTTTCTTTACAGAAAGAGATACTATAATTGGGACATTTATCTTCTGAAGTCTATATATGCTCCATTATTTCTGTAAAGAACGTTGTGTTTAGAAATCCTCTGCAAAAGCTGATCTGTGCCTAAATTGCACACCCACAGCCTCTGAACAGGTACAAACAATTTCTGCATCCTCAGGTGGATTCTACAGAACGGGCAAGAGCTGCCAGGAAAACTGCCCTAGCATTGGGGCCTTGGCTTTTGCAAGTCTCGAGATGGGGGTTAAGTGTGAGGTTTGTGCCTGCTGCTCCTTCCTTTTTCCCCTCTCCTCCCAGGCACAGACAGTGCTTACCCCGCTGTGCTCCAGCCCAGTATGCTAACAACTTCAGGGGTGAAACATCCAGATCACCTTCTAAAAGAAGGGTAAACATCTGCCAGGGAAGTCATGGCCAGTGCTGTGACACTCACCCCTTCTCTAACAACCACCTCCTCCTAGACCCAGAATATTGATTAACACCCCATGAGGAACAGAAGATGGACAATGTGTGCACCCAGCAGCTCCAGAAGACATCACTGTCCAAGTGCTATGCAAACATCAAGGTTCCCAACTCCAGCAGATGCTTGATAACTCACAGCTTCAGAACACAGCACCTTTGTGTCCCAGTGTCTGTCTGTAATGTAACCATGGTTATTCAGCCAACCCACGGCAGAACTTGAAGGGAATCCAAGTCTCAGCCTTCTGCATTTGTGCTTATCTCATCAGACCACAGTGACCACAGAAAAGTAATTTCCTTTCTCTTGTGAGCACCTCCCACTGTAGGCACCATATTGACATCACTTTTTGTAACCACAAACACAGGAAAGAAGATACCGAACTAATCAGTCTCTCAATTATGCACTGCCAGCAACTGCTGGAAATTAAACATGTAGGGTACATGTTTCTCCTGTACATGGAATTCAGTTTTTCACCATTGACATCTCCTCGATATAACCACGATCAGCTAAGAAAAGGTTCATTCCTCTCTCTGAACTGTTCCTCACACGTCTCCTCACTAACAGCATTTTCCTTTTGTTAAAAGGTCAAACTGTTTGACTTGGCACTAGAGCTATGCACCAAGATGGTCACCTCCCAGATAAAGAGGACAGAAATAAAACTATTCATCCGAGTGGATGAACAGAGCCTGGTCTACAAACACTAGTCCCAATTCTGGCAGAACATCTTAGTGAGTAATGCCCAGCAAGCTGCAACATTCATTCTTTACTTTCTCAACCAGTGAAACAAAACCAGTATTTGCCTAACTCATGATACTTGTGTACACAAACATTAGCAACTACAGTCAGCAGCAGCCTTTCCAAAGGAAAAACCCTTGTTCTGAAAACCTATGCTACAAGATCAAATGTGCAAGTCGCAGTAACACCGCAATGCACCCACAAATTCCACAAGCAACAAATAATTCCATGACCTTTCAAGCACTGGATTACATGAAAGAACTCCAAAAGTGATGATTTCCAGGGCTGTTTTAAGCTGAACAAAACCACCCCATGAATGGGCAATCCTAGTGATCCACCCTACAGAGAAAGGTGAAAGGAAAAAATTACTTCTGCAGCTGCATAAATAATTTACTGACTCTGAAATAGCAGCGTTTATTTCCTTTGATTTAGACTCTGCCACTTGGTACCAACATCCTCATACACACACACAAAAAAAAAAGGTGGAAATAAATAAGAAGATTCTTCCCAAATATGATTAAATTTTGCTGAAATTCTTCCAAAGACTTTGTTTCTACACCACAGGAAGCCTGGGAAATTTCGGCCTAAATTTAGCAGCAACTGGAATAAAAGGATATAAAGAAACTTAGCTACAGCAGGAAAAATAGCTCCTGCTACCACACACTGGTGCCAAAACACCTATGAGATAAAATGTTTTATTTACCAGAAAATTTTAGAAGTTCTTTCACAACAGTAATTTAGCTTAAGTACACTTTGTTATCAGAGCTCATTCTTCAAAACACAAGACTATTATGTTTAGAAGATGCTTCTCTTAAAAACCCAAGCTTAAATCAGCTACTACAGTTCTTATCTTCACTAGGGGTGTTGCTGGTGAACTGCTAAGAAGATATTCCTCTACACGTGCAGATGTGGCACCAGTATTTTCTGTGCACATTTGTGCACCTGGCAATTTTGAACACTCCACTAAGATCAGTGCCTAAGCAATTCTCTGCGGTTCCAGATGTACTGTGCAAGCACAAACATCTGTCAAGCCTAAGCAAGGCAAACCACTTCTCATTTTTGTCATTTGCTTCCCCAGGAACACACAGGCCACTAAGAGATCTTCACCAGTCACATCCTACAATCTCCATTTTTTAATATCTAGCTAATCCAGAGCATCATCATGTCAAGGTAATTTGTCAGACCCTCTCCAGTATCAAAGCAACAGGAGAAACTGGAGATCCTTGTGTGCCCATGACAGTTCACAGACTATCAATTTCCAAAGCATGCTCTTTGTGCACAGCCTGCCAGCTGGAGGCTCTGCTGAATCCTTATCATGCCCTAAGCTCAATTTTCAGTGCGTTGTAGCAGACAAAAGGAAAAGATGTCATCTAAGTGACAACAGAAGAATAGAAGAGGCTGAAATTGAGGGGTTTAGAACCATGTTGACTCTATCCTGTTCAAGAGAATTTATGTTTCAGACGCCGTAAAAGATGCTAAGGCATCAAGTATGCGCACATTGTACCCACGCAAGGCACTCTCTTCAGGTCTTTTGTTTTCAAGAGCCTTTAGACAGTGGTTTACACTTGAACCATAGGCAGCACTCCAGCGGTAGCTTCACAAGTGCCACACGCAGATAAAAAAAAAAAAATCATTTCCCCTTTCTATAGCATCCAAGTACACAGTGATTTTCCACCATACTGGCCTGTAAGTTCAACTTCTTTTTCACTGTGAGAGTGATTTAGGACAGAGTCATAAGAAATAGGATAGTGAAAGGGAAGGGCAAAAGATCAAGTATGTAGGTACTCTTCCACTTTCTGATCAAGAGACCTACTGCATTCAGCAACACAGACAATCTCTGCTGGCAAACCACAACAAAAACTATGTGCTTTTTTTAGCACCCACAAACCCCTAAGACCTGGGTGGGGAATTCATTTTCCTGAGATCCACAAGGACCCCTCCCACACCCCTGGCAGACAGCGTTGCACCAAAACAAGACAAGGATAAAAAAGCCAAGGCAAGAGCTTCATGCATCTTAATAACCCTGTTCTCAATCTATGTTTGTTCTCAATGCTTTAGGCCATGTGTGTTTTGCAAGGTCATAGCAGGTTGTCAGCAGGGCTCTTTGCTGAAGCCAATCTCTTGATAACTAAACCGTAATCAAGTGCAGAGAAGGATGAGTTAGATGATACAGGGAATGGACTGTTTATTTTACATGAAAGTGGCTGGGATGATTTGCCTTGTATAGTTTGGCAAAGACAGAGTGAGAGGGGATATGATTACTATCTACAAACACATCAAAGGAATAAATGCTGAAGAGGGAAGGGAGCTACTCAAGAACAATACTGGCACAACAGTTTTAAAATATAAACAGACCATAAATAATATTTAGAGCAGAAATTATAAAGTTTATCTTTCAAAGCAGTTTCCAATGAGAACAGCAGGGGCAAAAACTTGAACTGTTTTAATCTACATTTATAACCTCATCAGCCCGGCACCCACAACTGCCCTTGCACAGCAAAGAACACGAAGAGGAAGGCAGAGTGAAAAACAAGCAAAGGTGAGATAAGCTGGCTCACCATTTCTTTCTGGAAGATACCACGTTGCCAGGCAGACAATAGCAAGACACAACATCTGCTTAGTGCCGCTTCCCAAACTGTGCAGTAAGGCCATGGTAAGAGGGTAGGTGTGTGCTGTGTGCACAGGGAGTGCAGCAGCTTCCTCTCCCCACGCCCCTGAAACCGCTGGGACAAAAGTCTAAGGACTCGAGCTTGCCCCCACCAACCAGCCACATCTTCTCGCAAAGGCTGGCGCGTGGGAAACGCGATGCCTCCCTCTCCAGCTGGAACGTTCATCAGTCACCGCAAGGCAGAAGGGAAGATGTTTCGCCCTGCAGGGCCTGCATCCCTCAGCGCCCCACAGAGGTGACCCCGGCGGGGCTGGGAACACCTGCACACGGCAATCCCCCAGCGGGTGGGAAGTTCCGGGTGTCCAAGGCGCAAGAGCTGTGCTTCCGCACTCGAGCCACTGGATGTCACCAGCGACCGCCACTCAGGAGCAGCTCCATCTCTTCTCCAGGAGCTGGGGAGTCTCAGATTCAGACCACGCCATTCAGCAGGACAGCACTGACTCTTGTTCCTACAGTTCTGTATTCCTGCACTCACTGGAATCGGTTCGAGAAGCTGACTGTCTCCTGGAGCAGAGTGACAGTCAAGGATACAAAAATTTAATTAATAGTGCAAGGCATAGGAAATAAGCCTGAAGTACTGCAAAGGACACTACTAAGGTACAAGCTGCCCCCTCCTTAAAAACCTCAGAACTTCAAATCAGACTATTAATCAAAAATCACAGCCTGCACTTAAAGCAGCCTGGCACCAAAACTTGAGGGAGAAAAAAAATCCACAGTCAACTATGCTGCAACTTTCTCTTTCCAATCTATCAAGGAGATCAAAAATAAGTTATACGCTCTTTTTTAAAATCTCACTCTTTGTGAATTCAGTCCAAAGCTTTTGATCTTCAAACTTTACAGTAACGCAAGATGTGACCCTGGTATTTCCCTTAAACACACAGAGAAGCATACAGGGAACAACTGACCTTGGTTGCTGTTTAAGCATCCAGCAAGTGTCAAGTCCAGAAATACTTATCACTTCATTTTCCCAGGGAGTAAGGGGTGGGAACAAATCAAAACCATCAATAAAAATCCATTCCTCTCTTAATCTGTTACACTCCTGCAGCAGGAACGTTCAATATACATCCATGGTAAGAGTTACCCCAGACATTAAACCACTTTGGTTCATTTTTCCTTAAATCTCTTTTTTCACCTTTCAAAACTGGGCCACATACTTCCTTAGATATATTGACAGATACTGAATAAACTAAAATCAATTTCACCTACATCCAAAAAGTTCTCCATCAACTGTAAACAAAACTTGAACAAGTCAGGTTTGCTGGTAAAAGAGATGTATGTTTCTAAAGAACAATTTCTGCCTTCACAGACATCTGCTTGTCCCTCCTGATTCCACAAGGGAATAACACTTAATTCCATCCAGCTCTCTCATTCATTTCCACAGCAACAAACATACACACATGCTCTTTACTAAAAGATCCTCAAATTACTGAAAGGTAACCAGCATCTGAATCTTTCTATTCCACATACTGTCAGCATGTAACTATCTAGCAAACAATTTGTGAATGTTAGTTAGATGTTAGGCTGGCATTTCATCAATTTAACTGCTTACCAATTGTGCAGCACTTCTACCTCGTATTCCAATGGGAAGCTGAGTAACAGTCTTGCCTAGAAATAACAGGCATGGGAAAAAAGAAAGATCACAGTAGCTGTGGCTAGCTGCAGAGTGGGGTGCTGATAATCAACAAGAAGAAAAGCAGATTCTGCTGAAGAAAAACAAACCCAACAAAAAACAATCCCAATACAACAAAACCACAACGTCATCAGTGACTACAGATATTAACTATATGTTCTTATCCATGCAAAAGCAAAATAAAACTGCAAGAAAGATGCTCAGCATTTTCAAACTGAATCACTGCCATACACAAGCACAAAAAGAAAAAAAAAATTTTTGTGCTTCGTTTGTAGGTGCAAAGTGCTGCAATAGAGCTGCGGGTGGGAAGGAGGGAACAGTCTGAGGGTGGCTTTGCAAGGAAGAAAGGGGAAGGAAAAGGAGATGGCAGGAGGAAATAAGAGAGGAAAATGCACCAGGAGGAATTTATGTTAAAGGAAAAGTGACAGTACAGGAACATGAGAAGGGGAAGTGCTAAGAGAGCTACGAAGATGTTTAAGAGAATGGAACACCTCTCTTATGAGGAAAGGCTGAGAGACATGAGGCTGTTTAGCCTGGAGAAGAGAAGACTGAGAGGGGACTTTATTAATGTCTACAAATATCTGAAGGGTGGTGTCAAGTAGAAGGGGCCAGTCTCTTTTCAGTGGTGCCCTGTGATAGGATGATCACAGGCTGAGACACAGGAAGTTCCACCTCAACATACGGAAAAACTTCTTCACTGTGAGAGTGACAGAGCCTAGAACAGACTGCCCAGAGAGGTTGTGGAGTCTCCTTCTCTAGAGACTTTCAAGACCCACCTGGATCTGTTCTTGTGTGGCCTGCCCTGGCAGGGGGGTTGGACTCAATGATCTCCAGAGGTCCCTTCCAAGCCCTACTATTCTATGATTCTAAGGGAGAAGAGGGTAGTGGGTCAGAATAAACTATGAAGATGGCAAAGTCATGTCTGAAGTTGAACTTCTTAACTCCACATGGCTATAGGCAACACACTCTTTTCCTGCCTTTCTTATGTCCACCATCGTCCACCTTGCACCCAAACTGCTTTCAAGTCACAAAGCACACCCATCTCCAAAACCTGGCCTTGATAAGTCTCCCCTTCACAAGTCTCCATGCTCTTTTTTTTCCTGTTGTTGTCTAGCGTGAAACCCACTAGCAGACTTGTCATCACAGAGGAGAAGCTGACCCACGCAGAAGGTGTCTTTTCACTCACCAAAACAGAATAGTTTCCAAAAAGTCTGAGAACACACAAGAAACAGCCAGGCCCCACATCACTCTCTTACGCATGCAGAGGCCACTGAGGTGTCCTAGGCCCACCTTCCCTGCTGGGCTGTTTCTGGACCCCATGAAAAGATACTTGGGGGAAAATTAAAATAGCTACTGTAGTCTCTAAACACACAGAAAACAACATGTCAACTTTAACTAAGCGTTATGTAAAATTGGCAACTAGAAAGCAATTCCTGGAACACACATGAGCAGAATCCTTTTCAATTACTCTACGGACAATGACAATTATCAGAGCTGCTCTGAGCACACACTTCACTGAATCTGATGATTGATCACAAACAGGAAATATATTTAAAATATTAAAAAATACTTAGCCCATTCTCTCCCAGACACAGCATCAAGCTAGAAATGGTTACCGGGCAGCACCAGCCAGAGTGCCTGGAGAGCACGGTTAGTCCTTTCCAAGCTTCCAGAAGTAGCAGGATAAACTCACAGTGGCTTTTATTCACGCTTTACCAGCGACACAGCATCACTGCCAGCAAAGCAAGTGATACTTCAGTTTAGCCTAATCGGAGAAGGAGAGGCAGCGGCGAGGGAACGATACCTGAGGAGCCCCCCGCCCTCCTCCTCCTCCTCCTCTCCCCCACACAGGGTACAGACGCCGAGAGTCGCCCAGCCTGGATGCACCGCGGCAGCCCCAGGGCAGGACAGGAGCACCTCTGGGGTGTTGCCCTCTCAGCCCAAACCAGGCCCCGCAAACCCGCCAGGGGCAGCCCCCAGTTCAACAGAGGGACCTCCCCCCCCAGCAGCCCTCCGCAGAGGACGCCCCCACACCACGAACCGAGCCCCCTCAAAGGCACACCCGCCCTCGCCCTGCTGCCTCCCCACAGCAACGCC
>WTSP01002433.1:0-108260 GCA_025331215.1 Actenoides lindsayi
AAGAAAGGAAAGGAAAGGAAAGGAAAGGAAAGGAAAAGAAAGGAAAGGAAAAGAAAGGAAAGGAAAGGGAAAAGGAAAGGAAAAGGAAAAGGAAAGGAAAAGAGAAAGGAAAAGGAAAAGGAAGAAAAGGAGGAAAAGGGAAAAGGAAAAGGAGGAAAAGGAAAAGGAAAAGGAAAAGGAAAAGGAAAAGGAAAAGGAAATGGAGGAAAAGGAAAAGGAGGAAAAGGAAAAGGAAAAGAAAAGGGAAAAAGGGAAAGAAGGGAAAGGAAATTTTCCTAATGTAATTAAGGGACTGACTGAATCCCTGAAGCATGAGTTTTGATAAATAAAATACTACATAAATGGCAGACCAGCATTACTGTTCTCCAGGTTTTTTAAAAATTGGCAGGTGGGATTTACCAGGGGCTAAAGTGATCCCAGGCCCTCATTCAGGTCACTCTCCCTCCCAATTGTTCCCGTCAGGCGCAGGCACAGGGTTTTGGGTTTTTTTTTTTTCCATTTGCTGGGACACTGCCTTTGAGGAGGAATGTGCCTGCTGCTGCTCACTGCTTCCTTGCTAGCGAGAGCCCCTGAAGCACGTGAGAAGCTGGAGCACAACATCACAACAGAGGCATCTGTACCACTCCCATGGGCAGTTCACACCTACAACACATTGCTGGCAATGTGAGCTATTGTACAGCTGGGCATGGGAGCCCTTCTGTGATGCAAGGCGTGATTGCTGGCCTGGAGTCCCCGATTCACCCTCAAGATTGTCCATGTCTGACATTGGAATTACACCAAGAGTACCTTCAGAATAGCCCTACGCTATTTCATTGAGCTCTCCAGACAGTTACTGTCTTGGATATAATATACTCAGCTTTAACTGAAATAATTAATTTTAGCAAATGCTCCTTCACATATTTCTTTGTCAACAGATGGTAAACTTTTACTGCATCCTTAACATCATATGGGATGTAACATCTCCTTCTGCTTCGTTACAAATACAGAATAGAAATAAATAGTGGTTAGTTCTGTCAAATATACATCACTACTTGTGACTTCAATATCTGCATTTAGCAACAAACATAGTAATGGACTTTGGGGTTTTTTAGGTGTTTTGGCCATAATCATCTCTGGATTATGCTGGAGAAAAGTGACTAGGAAGCTCTAGGCTAGTGGAAAAAATCTGAATGTAATGTATATTATGAATCTGACTGAAAACCAAAATGTTTCTGTAGTTATTTAGAATTTACCTTGGGCTCAGTAAAGCTTATTTAGCTCCAAAGCTTAACACTGGCTTTTTCAGGTATGTGTTGGCTTTGTGCCGGCTGTCTTTTGATCATATCCCTGGGTAATGGGTTCTGGGCTTAAGCCTGCTTGCATTCTGCTATTGACATGCTGCTGTGCCCATCTAAGAAGCTCTCCCAGAATTAGGGTGCTGAGAAGTGCAATCCTGAGGCATTGAGATGATTCTCCAGAAGCAAAATTAGAGCTGCTGAGTTTACAACCTCAGCCTTTGTAACACATGAAGTAACTGTTTCTGGGCAGGATTTGTCCTGGGATTAATGTATCTCCGTTTTGTTGATTCTGAGGTTGAGCCAGAAAGCTCTGTCAGATTCAGAACATTCTACAACCATTACAATAATAATTTGCATTCTTGCTAAATGCCAGTTGACTGTGGGTTTAAATCAGTTCCATAGTCAGTGAGACTAACGAAGTGGGGTTTGCTCTGAGTTTGTATCTCGTAGTTAGTTGACTTTTTAGCTATACTATATTAAACCACAGCATGATCCCACCCTTCTTTGACATCAAATAGCATAATAGAATGTGTATTACATGTTTAAATCCTTAAAAGTACAGAAGTTTAAATTTTTGGGTCCTTTTTAGTATGAAGTCAGCCTTTTTTTCAGTTAACCTTATCCTTTAATATACTTAAAAGGATCAGTAATCAAAATCTGATGAAATGTCCAGAAAATATGTTAAGCAGCCCAATTTTTCTTATTAACCAGGCTCTTACAACACTAGAGTTTGGAATGGGAATATTTAAAAGGGTTTGTGGAGGAAGGAAATCTTAGATTTTATTTACCTGATTGCCTGGGGTGAGAAAAGATGTGATTTATTTATAAATCTAAATAACTAATTGAAATAAAATGTGAGTATGCAAGAGCAGAGAAGCATTATAACCAGATCATAGAGTTTAATTGTGTGCTGTATTTGCCAAAGACATGCTGTTACACTGAGATTAAATTAATAGCTGAAATCAGGCAGGTGAAAACAAGTACGTGTGGGGCCTTCATCATACCTTTTATCAGGGCATTCAGTTTTTAATAAGCAAGTATGAAGAAAACTGTGCACAACATCTGCTTTTATTAAAAAGAAATAAAGGTTCTGGTCTTCCATGAGATTATTATTTTTGGTAGAGGCCAAAAGGTGAAGAAAGAATAAAAACTCCATACTCCCCTGCAAATGAACGAACTCTTACCTCAGTATGAACTCGCAGTGAGATTTCTCAAAAATACAAAGGAGAAATAAAAGTGTAATGAACCTTGGTACATTCTATTTTTGTACAAGATCTGTTAATAAAGTATCTGATTCTTCTTATAGCTGTTTCACATCAGTTTTACATCAGTTTTACAGACAATGAAGTGACATTCAATTTTTTTCCTTAATTTTCTTTGCCTAAAAAGGAACATAGTTCTTGTGAGTTGCTATTCTGAACAAGAATTGTAACTTAAGTTATACTTAATGACAAATAGCCATTGGATAGATGCAAGCTATGATAAAACTGCCTCAACTGTACTAAAAATATATTTAAATGTATTTAAAAATATGGAACCCCTCCCTCCACTCCTCAGATATGAGTAAGGGGTATTGCTCAATTAAAAATATATTTACCCATTTTCTGACTATGGATACTTTCCCCCTTCAAATTTCCTTCAATACTCCATAGAAGTAAGTTCTCTGTCCCTTAAGAAACCACAATAATTAAAGTTGAGGTGAAAACTTGACAAAGGCAATGCCGTTGAGAAGGATGTGGGTCAATGCATGGAACGATGTGGGATTTCCAGCCCATCAACAATATGAGTTTTCATTGTCCCTTAGGAAATGAGATGCAATATTTACAAACCCTTGTCAAATTTGAGAGTCTTGAAGTGAACAGTTTAATAATGATTACTTACAATTTTCAATCTAATATTCTAAAAAATAAGCATTGAAACCCATATCTGGACACTCAAAAAAATAAAACCCCTCTGTTATGGATCAGTGCCTCCAAGAAAATTATATCACTTGTACTTAGCTACTTTTACATCGTTTATTCTGGTGCCTAACTTTAGGTATCCATGTCTGAAAACTGTGGTGTGATAACAGTTTCCAGTAAATAGACACTTCTGAGTCTCTACTGCGTTCAGCACACAACCCTTTCCCTCTGCTTTCCACTTGAATTACTAGTTGAATTCAAGTAGGCACACTTTGGTGTATCTCTAGCATAGTGTTGAGAACTCCATATAAAAGCTACAAAAGGGATTCTATTAAAGATTATGTAATAAAAATAGAACACAGCTGACTGTAAAGTGTGGAGAGGAAAAAGTGTAATTACTTTTAAAAGCAAGTGTAGAAGAATTTATGGAGCAAGAGCCTCTAATCACTATTAGAGGTTTTAAAATCAAATGCAGTAATTTCATTATACATGAATTCACCATAAAGCAACAATATTTTGAACTTCATTATAATGGATAAATTTGACTGAATTGGAAGTATAATAAATTTGGATCCTTTAGAAAGAGTTATTAGAAAGTAGGTGTTCTGTCTGATTAAATCTAGAGAATTATCAGAAAATCTTCAGAGCCATGATTCCGTATCAGGAGACTAATTTTCTTAAAAGATCACCCTAATTCAGTGATGCAATGAAGATAACAGAAACACAAAAAACAGTCTATGAAATTGAAGAAAAGCAAAAGAGAGAGGAAGCTTCAATCTAGAGCGTAGAAAATTGTTAATAAAATAGGAATTGCAAAAAACTCATGGCTGCCAGTAAAAACGGTAATAATAATTTTTTTTAAATGACTTTGGGAACAAAGAAGATCCTACTAATAGGATAGGCCATTATGAAATTGGACACGGCTAAAATGAAGATAATTATTTAGGAAATGTTCAACAACTGTTCCTCTTCCCTGTTTGGAAAGCTTGATGTACAGGAGTTACACAAGATCAGGGAAGAACTTTCTACCCTGCTCACGGAAGTAGAGCTGATACTACTGCTGACGTCAGTAACTGAAGTCTAGAGTTTGAAAAGAGCTGGGTAAGATATCTATTCTGCTAATGTTAATTTTAATAAACATTTGAATACCGGGGAAGTTCCACTGAATGAACCCCATTTGTGCCAGTAATTCAACAGGGCAAAAGAGATAGCTGTGTAAATATATTCTAGCTATCCTGAAACCCAAACCAAGTGAAAGAATGTGAAAAGTGTTATCTGATAGAGCCACTGAAGAATAGGAATACAATTCCTTGTAGTTAATGTGACTTAAAAAAAATAGATAATTTCAAATAGGCCTAATTTTTTTATTGCACTGAATTGCATTTTTTTGCATTGCGTTTTATTGCATTGAATTTTATGGCATTGAATACTTATTACAAAAAGCTTTATATATTCTATATCTTTTATGCACAATTTTTTTTGTAATAAATACAGTGAATAATATTCTGGTGAAAAAATATATTTATAGCACAGTAAAAAACGACTTGATAATTGGACTAAGGATTAGATAGATATACCACAGATTTCAAATGCTTGCCAATGGTGAATCATCATCAACTGGTGGATTTCCTAGTGAGGTACTACTCAGACTGATACTAGGATAAATGTTTTTCCAACATTTCAGCAATAATAAGAGGAAGTAAATATGAAATCGGTGATGACAAAACGTGTGGATGGAGATGTAAATAACATTTGGCAGTCATTTAGAGGAATCTAGATTGCTTGATTAGCTGGACCTATTCAAGCAATAGTCCAGGAATACTATATGTAGAAGTGTTCAGCAGAGAACTGAGACTTTAGGTAAGACTTTTAAGAGACTTCAGCCTGGAAAATATGGATGATCATTTCAGACTCACCTGTGTCATCTGCTGTGTGTTTTTTTCTCTAACACAGCCTATGTTTGTGTTTCTGTAATTCTAACCCAGCAATTCTTCTGCTTCATAGATGTTCAGATCTTTTGGCCATGCTTGTGTTTGCACTTTTTATGCATGAAAAAAAATAATTCTTGTGATGATTTTAGTATCATATGTGTAATAAAATGTGCACACACCCATCAACCACACATATGTGAGTGTGTCTAGAACTTTCAGCATGTTGGCTATAGAGTGTAATGGGAATAGTGGTACAAGAGTTACCTAAAAGATAAATTGAACATACACAGGTGTACACAGTATTTGTGGAAGGGTGTCTACCAGCATATATGCAATGTATTTCTTATATATATATATATAAAAATAACTTTAGCCTTCTCTCACAAATCTTGCTTAAGTACTGCAAAATATCCCTAATTTATGCATTCAACCCTTTAACTGAAATGATGAATTGTCTTCTTTTTTCTTTTTTCTTTTTCCTTTTTCTTTTCTTTTTCCTTTTTTTTTTTTTTTTTTTTTTTTTTCCTCTAGCAGTGGTCAGCACATGCAACTATTCTACTGGTTCTTTTGATTCCCAGAATAATGAGTCTCTTCTGAGCTCTCCTTCCCAATGGATGAAGTGAAAGCTTGAGCTCCATTACCTATACTTTATACTCTAATGAGAAAAATGCCCACCTGGAAAGTCACTTTAAACATTCCCTTAGTTGTTTTAGCCCTTTTTTTTCTTCAGTAAACATACTTGTTCATTCAAAGATATACTAATGGATACTTTCCCCTGATGTACTACTGCAAATTCCATCCTTTTCAGTTTCTTTACTGTCAGATTAAGTTCATATTTTTTGTTTACCTGGACAGTATTTTTATAACCATTAGTGCTATCAATAAAAGTTTTAAAGCATTAGGCTTTTCTGAAACTAATGTAGCTGGTTTTGGCACCATACCACCATTGCGCTAATTGAAAACTAACACATCTTTTTCAAGTAGGCTCTTAGTATTATCATCTGCTGCTGCAGTTCTGTGCCTTGTGCCTATGAAGTGATTTTTGAGCTAAAGAGCTTTCTTCTCTTTGCTTTTACTGCCTTACATCTTCTTTCAAATATTAACTCATAATTTGGTTTGTATTGTTTGGCCAAGTGGCTTTAGTGCAGCTCTTGAAGACCCATTTGAAGTATGTTTATTTGTTTGATTCCAGATTAATTTCTTGTAGAATTTTTTGTTCTCCATAACATCACAATGTCATCTAGCTTGCTAAAAAACCTTACTTTGATTTGGACACTTTTGCTTTGCAAGTTCTAATTACTATTTTAGGGTAAATTTCACCGGACATACATTATATCCCAGATATCAACTATGAATTTTTACTTTATCAGAAACTCAATCTCCCACAGTTACAATATTAGCATTTCAGTTTTATATCAGTCAAAAAAAATAGTTTTCTTGTTCTTTGAATTGTTACATAAAACAGATAAATCGTGCTTTATTTTTAATGTGACAATGCAAAACTCACATTTCAAAATCACAACTTTATAGCTATTCTTCTCTGTCTGAATTAACTGAAATCTGGTAAAAACAAGTGCATTAGAATAATTGCTTATCAAATTACAGCTGTTCCTGATTCTTCCTTTTAGCTGGTAACTGTCTAATATTATGGGAAGTTTTATGAAATACACAATGCTAGTTTAAGACATGCTCAGAAAGTAATTGAGGTTTTTGGCTTAGAATTCTGTAGAAGAAAATGTGACCTATGCCAAGCTCCATTTTTCAAAATGTTGAATGTTAGAAGCAAATTACTATTGTTCTCATCATCAGAAAGACAAGCTCTTTATCAAGTTACAGCAAAAAATATTTGTGTGAATTTATAATAAACACAGAATCTCAACTTTAATTGAAAAGCAATCTACGTGCTTGAAAACATCTTTTTGTTTGTTTGGTTGTATTTTTTTTCCAACTACATTGGTAGATGTATTAGCAGATATACTCTTGCTTCATTTTAATTGACAGCATCCTCCATATTGGCTTTCTATAACATTTCCAAGTTTAAAGTTACTCTGGCAGGTGCTGGCAGTGATACATTGTGTATGTCCTGAGAAAAAAATAGATGCTAGAGGGTAGGGTAGGATATTGTTGGGCTTCTGACAATTGCCCTTCTTGCTGCAAGGGATGCTCAGCTTCAGGAGGGGTGGTCAGTGAGGGTTTGGGACTCTAAGGGAGGGACACAGTAGGGTGGCTCTTAGCTTCTGCATTTTTTAAGATGACCGAAAAATAAGACATTGCTCTGGTGCAGATTATATAAAGCCTCTGTTCATAATTGTTCAGAGTCTCTGGAGGTTCAGTGCAGACAAACTTGTGAGTTCCACCTTGAAATATTGCCGGATTTGGCTCCGAGTTCACAATAATTGAGATACTGCCTTAGGCTCATCTGGGAACGCAAACTGTATGTCAGATTATTTAGTTATTGGCCTTTATCGCTTCAGTGAGTCTTTATGTGGATGGTGTTCCAAATGCTATGAGGTGAAGGTAAAAAATGGAAAGAATCCATGAATATCTGTAAAAAGATATTCTGACCTGCAGAAATCTTGATGCAGGTCCTGCAGCTCAGCAAAGAAGCTGTGGAGATTCAAGATTCAAGATCTTCAAAGATTTTATATTGTGGACATTGATCAATAGATTAAAAAAAAATGTAGCTGTAGAAGTCTCTGAAGGAAGAAGAATATTACCTCATGTTTCTATATGATCAGGGGATGGAAAAATTAGAAAACATTCATTTACCCTCTGTGATTTACGAAATAAGTATTTTCTAACAATTTCAGATTCATAAGCAGGAGATAAAATAGTTTTTCAGCTCCAAACACTAAGCATTGGGTTGTGATATAATTGCAAGAACATGCCTGCAACCCTCTACCAACATGGATCTCAGACAATGAGGAAAATCATTGTTCAAAGAAATCTTTGGAGCTTCTCCACCCTTCTGTCCAAACTAATCTGAATTAGTTGTCTAAAGGGAGAGAAGGTGGAGGTACATAATTTTTGATATGTATTTGTAATAAGTGGACTCTTAAATCTGCTGAACATAAATTTACTTATGGAGTTTGTAATTACAATGGAAAAATCTAAAAAGAATCAGGTGACAGTGGGTATAACTACCAAAGACCAGCCCATAACTGTGTCTTCATGAATGGTAAAGCTAACGACTACTTTGGATCTCTAATATATTAGTTAATGACTTATTTTATTAAAAACTCTGTGTGCAGGAAAATGGATAGGAAAAGGTGTAAAGAGATATATCATTTCTGTAAAAGACAAGCAGGAGAGAAAATTTTACATAGAGTTTAAAAGAAAAGCCGAGAGAACATCATGGTTGTTATTCTTTATTATGATGTAGTCATGTCTGCAAAAATATTGGCTTTTCTGTACACTTGACTAAGAATGTGACTGTTTCAGGATTATTTGGAAATTGGGTCCCAACATTTTTTAAGGCTCTGTGTGAAGGACTTTTAAGATATTGACCTGAGTGCTTTTGAAGGATTTGGCTTACGATCTAAAAATGGAGTAAGTGTATTATATTAGATTTTTTACTGTTGCATTTTATGGAACATTTAATGTCAAATTATTGAGTGTCTATATTATAAGACATCTTTTTTTCTTCACCAAATATTATTCACAAGTGGAGATTTCTGGAGCTATATAGTTATTGCTGCCATTTCACTTACAAAGGGTTGATTGCTTTATTCTCAAGAGTTACATAAATTTATGCAGAGGACATTCCCCTTTAAAAGCATTTTAATTTTTATGACATACGCTTACTTATTTTTCCTTTAGATGTTTTATGATATAATCGAGCTGAATATGAAACCCGCAGTTACAAGTTCCACATACTTCTTTCAAAAGCAGTTCTCTTGAGGATGACGTGAATTATTTGTGAAGATATTTCATAGGTAACAAGCAATTTCCATCTTTAAGGAAGCTGATAGTACAGTTTAGACTACAAACTTAATATGGTGATCCACATCTTTGGGAACATACCACACCAAATAACCTGCATGACATTGATAACATTTGCTTTAATTCACTCTAAGGTATTTCCTGCACTTTCAAACAGACTGTGTAGCACTAAGTTCACACAAATTTGGGTTAAAGGGTCAAAAAAGATAAAGCCTTTCTGGCAGACCTTTCTCTCTAGGATGCAGAGGAAGCTTTCTGTATGTATGGCTAACATATATTTTTTAATCTTATGTATGGAAGAGATTATGTATTCCCTGGGAGAAGCATTACATCACCAAAAGCTTCCTTGGAACGTCAGCATATTTTTCCTTATACTTAATATATGCTGCACAAAAGCCTTACGAAATTATACTTTACTGCACAGCATACTAGTAATTCTCATCTGTACTTAGGGAAGATATGTTACAAAATGAAATGCTTCTCATCATAAAATCAATTAATGAATTGTTAAAATACATTTTGACCAGTAGTTTTCTATTTTGCCAAGAATTAGATGTAATAGCTACAGATATAGCAGGTAAATATGGCTCAGACATTGACATGTTCTACTCATTGTATTTTTTTTGTTTGTTTCCAGGAGGCAGAAAATCTGAAAAATACAGAGTACCTAATTTAATAGAGTTCTGGATATAGGAAACCAATTAGGTCTTGAAATCCAAAACTGAGATTCACTGGTTTAAGTGACTTTTTTTTTCTTTATCCATTAAATCACCATATTAGTGATTGGCTTGCTATAATCACCAAAAGATTTATAGATCTGTACTTAAAGGAGTGCTATAGGCTTTTATCTTGCTACAAGAGTACTGTCACTAGACTATACAGCTCTTAATAAAGGAAATTAAAACCATAGTTTATATTTGTATGCAAAGTAAAGATTTTTTTTTTAAAAGTAAGAATTACTTTAAATGGTGTATTTATTATTCTGGATTAACTTCAGAAAGTGAATCTAAGACAGCTTCCATTTTTACGAATGTATTGATGAATGTGGAAAATCCTTGAATACAGAACTGTCACAATTCTGTTACAGAACTGTTACCTGTAAACAAGAATCTGCTTTAATTTGTTAAATATAGAAGTTATGTGGTGGCCAGAACATTAGAGAAAATATCATCTCCCTTCTTTTTCTGTAAGAAAAAAAGGCTGATGTCTATATGAATGAGTGAAAATCAAGCTAAATAAAGAAGGTGTTAAATTATCTGTATAGTATTGGCCACGATGTCTTATACTAATGCAGCAAGCACACAGGTGTATCATCCAAATCTTCCTGTCAATGTAGTTTGATTTCTCTTGTTGCAAATGCTGCCCTGACCTTCAACTCCTGGTGTTCCTTCTATATAGAGCAACCAGGCAATCACACATCAAAATCAGCGATTTCTATGACTATGTTGTTCTTGTGAACCTTTTCAAACAACTCAGCTTAACCCAACATGCCACCGAGCTCTCTGTTAGAAAGGAACTTGCAGAAAAGTGAGCTGATGCTGGGAACTCCCGTGTGGGATCGAGGTAGCACTTGGGCATGGATCTGGGGCAAATTATTTAGACTTGTTTTAGCATCTACTGAAAACCTGAAGCTCAACATAGTCTGCACAATCTTTACTTCCATTTGAAAGATGTGGGATCTATGTATTTAAATAGCAATTAAACTTTTGTGGATGTAGATACTAATAGATAATAAGTTTTAGGCACTGAATTCCCACTGAAATCAACGACATGAGGAACCTCCCCTTCCTAGAGGCCTTCTTAAATTCCATCTGCATTTTTATCTCTGTCAGTCTGTTCTTAGCATCTTGTAATTCTGTTTCTTATTCTTACTTAAGCATCTGCACTAGCCTATTCACAAGATAAGGATGTTAAGCATCACAAGGCTGGGGACCACAGAAGTACTCACATAGATAGGGCACGTACCGGTCGATTGTACCTCTAAGCCACGTGATACTGTGTTCGCTTCATCTAGCTTCATCCCTTCAGAAAGAACTAGCAGATCAATTATTTCCAGAGCTGTGAAGCAGCAAGGTTAGGCCTTTTGCTCAGCATCCGTGTTAAAAAGAAAATGTTATTGTAACCTTCTTTGACTGAAGAATACTTGAAGCATAAAAATAGTATTCTTTATAATTGCTTTAGTAAAGCAGTCTTAAACAAAGAAACTGGAGAGCTTTATATGGCGAAGACAGAACAATGAGTGTCAGGGAAAGCTGGACTATTCTAAACACTGAAGTACAATGGAGCTTCACAGAGCATTTTGGTAGTCCTTCACCAGGCCAAGGAGATAGACCTATAAGGTTTTTGCCTAAAGTATGAATTTTCTTTTAGGAAAGGAAGGATTTTATTTATTTCCTTTCTTTTCCTATGCAATATTTGAAATGTGAAATGTGTCTCATTCAAGAAAGGAATGCAATATCAAAATCTCCAAAAGTCTTACAACCAATTTCCATTGAAATGCTTTCTTTAATAGCTTCAGATATTTCTCCTCTATTTGACTTCGGATTTTTTGAATCTTCTATTATAATTATTTTCCAAACTTGTTTTGAGTTCAAGAAAAGTGATTTTGAAATTTCAAAGCTCTGGGATGAAATGTTTTGATGTTTTCTGAACTTTTTGTATATCATTTTTTCATATTTTCCAAGGCCATTTTTTTGCTGATTCGAATTAATAGGTGTTTTCTGATTAAATATATATATAACTGTTTTAAAAGGCTATTTTTACAACAAGGACAAAGCTGTTACTATTTACTACCTATATTACATGTATTCTAGTGTTTGTAACTAGTGCAGAATGTTTTCATTATCAGCTGAATTTTGGACCTCCTAATGAATCTATATTTTTTTTTCTTGGAAAGTTTCATTTTGTTATCATGTTTCCACTAGGATTTAGTATAGATTGTCAGTGTCCCCTGCAGACCACTAATCCAACCACTGGCCATGACAAACCTCACTGTCTATAGTGTTTCCAATACAGAATATGAAAAGTGTATATGAAAAGTCTTAAAAACTTTTAGACAGTGGTCTGTTGTTGAAGTGTTGGGGAGCAACTGCTCCAGATAGTTGTTGTATTCTTTTATTCTTAGGGAGGAGACACAGCTTTGTTTCAGAAAGACCAAGGGTATATTATTCTGTTAAATGTTTTAGATATTACAGCAGCTAAATGGATCCCACTGCTGTTCTGGCATCCTGAAGCAGTTCTGCTGTGACTCACAGAGGTGCTAATGAAGTTATCTGGGTGCACTGCTGATGACCAACTGTCCCTGCAAGCTATTGCTGGTTGCTGCCCTGCAGGCCCCCAGCTCCTGTTTGCTGCAAGGGTGATGCCCAGCTGAAATGGGGCAGCCAGAGACAAGAAGCATGTGAGCCAGCACACACTGCTCAGTGGCTTCAGGTTTATCCTCCTGTCTCAAAGAAGAGATTTTGTCTCAAACTCCTCAGGATGTTATATTAGGGCAACACATGAAGACAGAGCAAATCCTAAAGGCCAGGAGAGCTTGTGGACCATTACAAAGCTTTAGACCAAGGAGCCTCACTACACATTCAGCTATGTCAGTGGGAATTGTGATCAGAGAAGAGGGAGGAATTGGCAATTAAATACAACAGGAATAGTGAGATAGCTCTATTTTTTTGATTCTCAATTAATACAGAGAATTAATGTAGCAAAGTGAAATAATTAATTTTAAGTGAAAATAACACAAGTTCACATCTCACAGAGTGTTGATAGTTTCTTCCTGTGCCTGAAAGTTCTTCATAAAGGACGAATCCATAATTCTTAAATACTTAGTCTTTAAAACCCAGTGAGTCACCCTTATGGAAGAAGCCCTGTTTGACTAAAAGAAATGTAGCTTGAGAGAGTGCAAATATTATCCCCTTCAATGTAATTTTTAATACACAAGTTAGCTGACAGAGCTTGGTGTGATTTTGCAGGCAGTGTAGAAAAGGACACCTTCTAGTAGTAATCATATCATACACTCAAATTGAAGCTGTATTCTCAAGGAGTGTAAATACAGCTAGCTGACATGATGCTGAACATGGCTCGTCCTTTGCTATATCAGCTGCAAAATCAGCATTATGTTTGCAGCTGTTAAAAATGAGATAGGATGAAGATGTCCTGTGTAAGCAGGACTGTTGAGCTACTGTGTAAATAAAGATTTTTTATTACTATTATATTATACTCTCACACATAGTGGAAAAAACTGTTACAATAACCAACAATAAGATCACATTTCTAAAATAATTTTAAATTGATGTGATAGAGGTTAACAAATTTGCTTTTAGCTTTGCTGCTGGATGAGGTAATATATCATAATATGACCAAAAGACAGAATACGTGGTTGATTTCTTGGGCAATATTCTGTCAGAAGGCTTTCCTGTCCCTCCCATAAAGACTCATGCAACAAATGTATTCATAGAGCTGAGTCTTTCATATTCACACTTTACCAACCTCTTCATTAAAAAAGTAGTTTACCCCTTCTTTGTGAATATTTAATAACAAACACTATGCTGTTGTCAAATATTATTTTGTGAAGAATTTATTGTGCATAGAAAACATTTTAGAAGACAGTTACTGAAAGAGTATTAAGGAGCTAACCATGAAATTAAATTAATCTATGTTTATGTATTGTGCTTTTTTCTCTAAACTCTGATGAAATGGTTTGGGAAATATTTATGTAAATTTTGAGGTATGATAGAGTATTATTGCTCAGTATGCTGAACAACACAATTTCATTAGTAACAGTGAGACCTCCTTCAAATCAAATCAAACAACCCTAATTTTCATTTTCATCTACAAGAAAATGCCATAAAATTCACACAAACCTATATGCAGATTTGGTTTTTAAAATTACTTGGTAGATTTTAGTGATCTAATTTCTATCACCTTCAGGAAACCCCATCAGGAAGTTGTTGCATTACAAAATCAGTATTGACATTTCAGTCCACTAAATCCATTCAATGCAGTAGGAAATACAACTTTAATACCCTAATCAGAAAGCTAGATTGGGAATTGTTCCCTCTCTGTTTTTGTCATACTCCTCAAGCTCCAGCTGTCTTTACTTTTCCTCCTCTTCTCCTGCTCCTGAAGAGGAGAACCCTATCTGCTCGCCCCTTAAACGTGAAGACCTTCATACTGCTCCACCACATCTCGGCAGCCTTCCTGGCTTTCTGCTCCCAATCCCAAAACAAGAGAACTGGTCTAACTCTGCTAGCACTGCTCTCAGTACTGAGAGCGCTCGACATGTTGCTTTGTGCCTCTTAGCCTGTGATTTCCCCTCGTATTTTGGCCTCTGTTTGATCTTCCAGTTCTATAGTTGTGGTCCTAGTTCCTAGTTGCCTTTGAATAAATGCAAATATCTGCTTATGGTTCCTTGTACTTCAAAAGCAGAAGAGCAGCAGATAAGTAGTGGCTTTGCCTGTATACATAATCACTGAAACAGCCATATCAGTCATTTTTAAGCTGTTCCATGGAGAAGTGGCATCTTAATGTATTCTATGACTTTCTGCTCTTCAAGCAGATACTCAGGCTTCCTCTCTAAAGAAAGTTCTTTCTTTTTGAGAGCTGTCAGGCTCCTTTGCATGTGTGTTGGGATTAGCTATGCATCTGCAGATGTCCTGACCTAGCAGGCACTCTTCTACTCTTCTAACAGTGGGGGAGAAGCATCTATCAGATGTCATATGTGCTGGGCTTCCTCCTTGGAAAGGGAGCAGAGCAGAAATTACTCCTGTGAAGCCTTCCAGACCATAAAAACAAAGAAATGTACTATGGCAGCACTTGATCTTTTGATATTAAAGCAATTGCTCCCTGTCAGGACTTCAGCATCTCATAGAATCATAGAATGGTAGGGGTTGGAAGGGACCTCTGGAGATCGAATCCAACCCCCCTGCCAATGCAGGAACACCTAGGGCAGGCCACACAGGAACAGATCCAGGCAAGTTTGGAAGTCTTTAGAGAAGGAGACTCCACAGTCTCTCTGGGCAGCCTGTTCCAGTGCTCTGTCACTCTCACAGTGAAGAAGTTTTTCCTCATGTTGAAGTGGTACTTCCTGTATTTCAGCTTGCTACCATTACCTCTTGTCCTATCACAGGGCACAACTGAAAAGAAACTGGCCCCTTCTATTTGACACCCACCCTTCAGATATTTGTAAATTTGCCGACCTCCTCTGTAGTACTCACATCAGACACTGGTGGCCTAGACACTGACTGACCCCTCTCACTATTTTCCTTGGTATTTGCCAAATCACCCAAACTGCCTGTGTTCATACTGGGAGTCATACCCAGTCACTTTGAAGGCTTTAAGCACAGTTTGCTCTCCTCAAATGCACTGTGGTGACTTTTCTCCATCTGCTGCTTGTTCAGTGTAGCTATTCTCCTATAGACTAGAACTGAACTGAACTCTCAGTTGGAAAGGACCAGCAATGATCATCTAGTCCAACTGCCTGATAGGTTCAGGGCCGACCAAGTTAATAATTTTATAGGATATTTTTAAATTTGATTTTGCCTCCCTTTTAAAATATTTGTCTTGAAAGAACATTGTAGCATTCTCTTTAGCTTTCTCCTTTCTTTCTTGTGCACTGCTCGTTGACACATAGAACCTTAGAAGCAGCTTAGGAGTTTTTTGGCCTGGGAACCCTGTCAGTGTAGGCTACAATATTGAGCTTCTCACCTCACTTTGAACATTAATAACTTATGCTTTCAGGAATTAAACATCATATTTACAGTTTCTTTGGTTATTTTCATATTGGTTTTCTTTGAACAAAAGGAACTGCTGTAATGGTCCAAGACCACAGTGACAGAGACCAGAGGACATTTTTTTTTCCCCTTTGGATTATTTTTTGACAGCCTTTCTATTTTGGTCAAATTGTTCAATATATCATTTTCCTCACATGAGGGAAAGCAGTTATTATGTTTTACTTGCCAATGGTGCAGAAAATGACACAAATGTTTTGCTTACTGAGCATTCTTAAAGTCCTTCCTAAGCATTAGGCAGAAAATAGGGTATTACTTTTTTTTTTTTGCCTTTAAGGTGCATCTGTTTTGGGTTCAAATAATTTAGAACAGTGTCATTATTAAAACAGATGAGATATACTATTGATCAGAGAGACACACGCATTAAGTGTTCTGGTGTCAATATGGATGTAAGCTTGTTATAGAGACTTCTTGTTGGCAAGCTCATTTTAAAAGTCATTATTATAAATTGCTTCAACTAGTCAGCTCATATAAAATCTACTTGTACTGTAACATTCCAGATGCTTGATTACTGTTTTTCAGTGTAATGAGTTGCCAATTTCTCCCTCCTGAGAATGTGTGACAGATTGTAATACAATCTGTTGATGTTCTCGATTGAAACTAAAGTACATCATTGTCACCCATGCTAAAGAGCTGGGACATATACTGTAAATGTATAATTTTGTGAAATGTATGCTAGTGTTTTGTGTTCCAGCAATTTCAAATGGTAGATGACAATGTACTTGATCTGGTGAGGAGGAGAATCTGAGGCAGTGGAAAACAAGGCAGATAATTAGAGGAGCAGGATGTAGTGGATACATTAATTCTTTGAACAATACAGGTTCGACTGTAAGGCTCTGACATAGCAAAGGGCATGAGACATGGTTGCTCTACTACAACTCTCAATAGGACATGCACATTTGTAAATATAATTTATGGAATTCACTGGAAACAGCATATAGTTATCTCAGGCTATAATTGGGTCTGAGCAGGAAAACAAGTTCATGTTAATTAAAAGCTGTATTAATTATACTGAAAGTGTTATTTTTTAAACATGCCACTTTGAAAACAGCTTTTGTTCTTAGCGGTATTTGATTCCAGTAGAGAAGGTCTGTAATTTCCATGGTGTATGAAGTCTTGTGATACATACTGAAACAATAAGCTGGCTTGCAAAAGGTGGAGTTATCTTAAAGGAATTACTAGCTTTTGTCTGCAACTTTGAAAGGAGCACATGAAGTCAAATAAGTAGTCCTGCTTCCCTGGCAGTTTGTGAAGCCATTCAGTGGGAACAAGACTGCCTTTTATGTAAGCATGTTGCTCAGGTTGTGTTCTCCTATCTTTGCTTATGCTGAATCATACCTTTCACTAGGAAGTCAGTCACTTCCATGTAGTGAAAACAGTAATTGTAAAGGTGGCAAAATTGGTAGATTACTGTACAGGTGAATATTATTTACTTGGTATTTTTAGTCTTAGGAAGATTAGGAGTGCTTTCAGTCTTAGGAGGATAGATATAGTTTCCTGGATAGTATTCTAGAATAGTATATACTTTAACTATATAGTATATAGTAGAACTATTTTAAATGCAGTATTTATTTTATATATTGCATACAATTCAGTAAGTAGCCATTTATTTACCAGCCAATATTCAAAACCATAATATTAAATTCACCATGCTATGGATTTTCTCTTTTCTGAAAATGACCAGTTCTATCTGTGGACGATGTTGCTGTCCCAAGGGAAAGTATTAACTGCATGCGTAGATTTGAAAAAGAATACATGTTATACTTGATTTTTCTGGTAGTGTATGGTACTGAAAGAAGATCATCTTAAATAGATCATTAGGGGATAATATGGAGAACAAACAAATTTATGCCTCAAGTAATATTCAATAACATCGATTTATTTTAAGGTGATACATTGCTGATAGCTTAAACATTTAAAAAAACCCTTTCTGTGGTACTGTATCTGTTTAAAGCTCAGGGCAAGTCCACAAGAAACACAGAGCAGGATTTCTCTCTATTAGCTCCCTTCCCTTCTCCCTCCCAGGGGAATAAGGAAAAACACCTCACCCAAGATTGGAAGTTAAGACTATAACAAATTTAATGAATAACTGTCTGACTGGTCTGTAGTCTCCTGGGTCCTCCTTCTTGCCTTTTTTGAAGACTGGAGTGATACTGGCTTTCCTCCAGTCCTCAGGTACCTCTCCTGTTTTCCATGACCTTGCAAAGATGACTGCGAGTGCTTTTTAGCAACAATATCATCAGCTCCCTCAGCGCTTGTAGGTGCATCCCATCAGGGCCCATGGATCGGTGGATGTCCAGCTTGCCTAAATGATCTCTTACCCAATCCTCAACCAAGAGAAAGTCTTCCTTTATTCAGGCTTTCTCTTTTACCTCCAGGGTCTGGGATTCTTGAGAGCTGGCCTCAGCAATAAAGACTGAAGCATAGAAAGCATTCAGTAACTCTGCCTTCTCTGTATCCTTCATCACCAGGGTACCCACTTCATTCAGCAGCAAGCCCACGTATTCCCCAGTCTTCTTTTTGCTACTGATCTACTTGAAGAAGCTCTTCTTGTTGTCCTTGACATCCCTTGGCAGATTTAATTCCAAATGGGCCTTAGCTTCCTTGTTGCATCCCTGAAAACTCTGGCAGCGTTCCTAATGTTCCTTCCGTTTGAGTAGTTCCAGAAGCTCCTTGATCCATGCTGGTCTCCTGCCTCCTTTGCTACGTCAACTTGTGATTTCCTGTAAGAGAGATCCCACAACTCATGAATATATTTATATATAAATATAAAATAATTTCAACATGCAAAAATTTTAAAGTGATCTCAAGTGTCATGGGAAAGTTTTTAGGGATTCAACTACCTGAACTGGGCTGACCCATTTCCCAATTTCATTCCTTACAGGTTGTTAGCCTGTGATGGGGGGATCTCTGCAGCAGTGTGGGACTGGAGATGAATGTGCCCTTTCTAGTCTGCTTAGAAGCAGTATGAGCCCTAAGTGTCATAATGAAAGGCAAAGCTCCCATAATGATGATAAAATGTAAAGCTGAGTAAAGGGTGTCTGAAGACACCCTTTATGCGGTCTTGTAATATGGTTTACAAACTTGTAAAGCTTTCTTCTCTTGCGTGAAAGTTTCATTTAAATCCCTTGCATGGATACATTTGGGCTTTATTTTGTTGTTTTGTTTTTGTTTTATTATTTTCAGGGAAGAAAACAAAATTAATAATGACAGACTTTGTATGTGCATGTATTCATTTATGTGAAGACTGCTCTATAAACATAAGCCATATTTTACTGTAAGTTGAGATACATCATATTCTTTTCTACACCAGAACTATTCTTTTGCCCTCCAAGAAATAGATGCTTCTCTTTACAGGTTAAGAAATGAGAACCATGGCAGTAGGTCAGTGGGTAATATATACCTGCTTTCACTTGTTTAAATTATATTTCCTCTTTACACTGTGGCTCAGCAGTATCTGGAGACTATTGTTCCCTAGGCTAATGCGATCTTTCCACACGAAAAGCTCTTGAACTGTTCCTTATCTACACTCCAGTTGCTGGCACCAGTATTTCATCCATTTGGTGCTAAGACACACAGAAAAAAAAACCATAACATTTCAATGTTGAGGTTTCCTTCTTCTGGAATCTTTAGCTCAGCTTATTTTCATTAAGCAAGGTTTTTCCTGTCAGCAATATACATGCCCTCATGTCCTTCACCATAGAGAGAGTGTGAGAAATGAAAAAAAGAGAAAGGGTCTATGAGGCTTCAAAAGCCAAAATGTGTGTAGCAATACTGCCTTTCAAACAAAGATAGTAAGATTTACCTTGTGTATGTGAGCACATAAATAATTATTACGTCTTTATTATTGCACAGGTTTTACACAGATGCGTATACACACATTCATTCATTTCACTTGTGATATGGCAGCTATTAACAATGGTGTTACCTAAAATAAATAAAAGACTTGGTGCTGTTTCATGCTAAAACCTTTTTTCTGCTTTTAGCATCAATGCAAGTCCATGCTGCACATTATCTAACAAAATCAGTTCAATTTATCATGTTCTTTTTTATTGTTGAGCTTTTATGAGGTATTTATGCATGTTCATTTATAAATGCACATCTGCATAAGAGAGTGAATATTTCTTTTACAGAAGTTAAGGCTTGTTGGCTCTTATTAGCTTGAACTGGTAATACTGGGGACTCAGCATTTCTGAAAATCAGATACACATCGATATACCAAAATTCTTACTGTTATAACTTATAGCATGACATTCTGAAATCTGGAATATTTCTTAGATCCCACTCAAGTAAACTCAGAGATTATTTTATGAATATTAAATGTAAAAATATTGTCAAAAGATACTTTCTATACAGAACCACATTTGCAGATATTTAAATTAAATTTCCCAGTAAAACTCCACAAATCTCTTCACAATGGAGATCATTACAAAAAAATGTAAAAATTGGAGATGATGAACTGCCACAACAGCTTAGCCATGCACAAAATATTCAATTACCAGATTGCCAACAGAACAAAGAACTGTAAATCATAATGTTGAAAAAAATCAGTTACTTGCAACAAAGACATGTATCAGTCAGAACAAAAAGAACGTAAGAAGGTATCAAAAATAAACCCTGTAATTTACTGATCACATACTAAAAATTTTAAATACTGTAAAATTTATTTATAAGCTTTTATATGAATAATTTCATATGTGAGAGCAGGATAGGAAGACAATCTTAATGCAGTAATAGATTTTGGTTTTCATTTGTCTCTTTTTATTTCAGATCATTGTTAATTATAAATATGAATACTTCTAAGTACCTTCACATGTGATATTTAATTATCAATAATTTGCAATTTATCATATTTACATACTCACACTGTATTGGTATTATAATTACTTGGTTTTAATTAAAATTAATACAAAATCTGACATATGTAAAAACTCTAGCATTCTATAAAGATGATTATTTATATAAAAAGTAAAGTCTCTCATTACCCTAGGAGATAAAAAGGCCTTTAACAGTAGGAATGTTATCAGCCTCCAGTGACCAACTGTTTTCTCCTCAATAATTAAAAAACAAGTAAGTGTACCCAAAATTTAGCCCTTTTAACCTCTGCAGTTATACAGACTCTGTGCTGACTGTAGACAGAAGTGAAAGATACTGGCATTATGCCAGGGACATTTTTCTCAGTCTTAAATACCATAGAATTGTAATCAACATATTGTGTGAAGATCCTGCTGAGCTATATTTCTTTTCATAATGAGTGTTCTTAAGCATTTGAAATAGAAATAAAAATCAGAAATTGTTTTTATGAGGGATTAAAAAAAAAGTAAATTACTCAGATATTTACCTTTGAAGGTTTTCTTTTGTAAACAACAATGTTGAAAACTCACTTTCCAGATAAAGTTTTTGTTCTGTCATTCTGCTGAATCTTCTTGTGGGTTTGAATTAGGGGTCTAGGAACTAACAGGTCCAATTACCAGAACTATTTCACTATTATTTTGGTTTCCAGACTTTTCCTCATACTGGTAGACAGGAATTTGCAGCATCAGTCCCTGGGGAGTGGGCATGAACTGTGTTTTAAGTTTATTCTCTGAAGACAGTTCAGATTTACTTATGCTCAGTTACTCCATTTACAATTGCTGTGGAACCCAGTGATGTGGTAGGTTGCAAGAAGCTTTGCAGGGTGAAGTCTATTATTGTGAGTATATGTCTTTACTTTCAAAACATGTCCTGTTTGCATTATTTTTGAGAGCTTACTGAATATGCAGTACAACTCAAAATGAGACTGACCAGCTGGCCTAAAAGATTTATCACCAGGAGCTTCATTAGCATCTCTACTTCAGTATGACATCCAGTTCCCTAGTATTGTTACAAGTACAATAAATACAGCCCACTTGAGACTTAAATCCTCAAACACAGCTCACCATGAGTGTTGCTAAATGACCTCAGCAAGCATATAGTCCAGGCTTTTAAAGAAATGCATAGGTCTCAAGATACAGAAAAGATTCATGCATATTAGCAGAGATGGCAGTTAACTGAGTAAGTGCTTTGGAAAATTCTTTGAAGTATGTATTGCAAAGCACCTAAATACCTCCTCACTTAAGTAAATAACATTATCCCTTATGAGCTACTATAAACTCCTGAAAATCAAAGGCAAAAGAAGCATGAAGTGCAGCATTTGAACAACCTGTTAATTAGGGCAGCCTATGGAAGTCCATGGGTTATACAGACAAGCTACTTGGCAGAAGAGATTACAACCTGGTGACTGTACTCATATCTAAGTACATGTCCCCTGTTGCATCAGCTCATGGCTCACTGTCCTCCCTGGGGCAGACCTTTTGTCACCTCAGTTTAAGTGATAGCAAGGTGTCAGTAAGATTTGGCTCTATAGGGTTTTCCCTTGTCTATTCACTTCTTGCTTTGGGGTCTTCATGTTTAAATGCTCATTAAGATTTTACACATTACCTTTTTATCCCCTTCAGATCTATTACAAAATTGTAATACTGTTGGTTATATAGTTTGCTAAGTTAATTATCACTTGTGAGGCTCTCCCTCCTCCCACTCACCATTTTTTCTACAGGTCTTCAGACATACCATTTTCCCCCACTGGCAGCAGCCATGTTAACTTCCTAATTTACTACCATTTAAAATGTTTTGTTATCTCAGGTATCTCCCTGAGCTTCTTTTAGTCAACTGGGTGTTGCCAGAATTCTGTTAAAATCAGTCGAACCTTCTCTTCAGGATGTCATGTTTACTAGATGATAATAGTGGTGGATGGTGGTTGAGAACAAAGGCTGCTGGAATCAGCAGAAAGAATCCAATCCCTCTGAGAAAATGAATATTCAGAAAATGGTATCTTACCAAAGATACATCATTAATTTGTTAAAAGTGGAGTCAACATGCATTATCTGCTGTATGCAGGCCAAGACTGCTGTTTTACATTTACCTGAGTAATAAAGGGAAAAATATCTAGCTGACAAAATAAATCATTGAAAGTATTGTGCTAATAATGGGAAAATTTCTACTCCTCTAAGCCATCTAAATGTTTTTCCCTAAATAAACACAAGTTTAAAATTAGCAGAAAAAAAACATTGAGTAGGAATTTCAATTGCATCGGGCTACGAGAGGAAATAGAACAGTTTATTCTACTTGCAAGTCAGCACCAGTACTTTTTCTTCTGTTTGGGTGACACTGTGCTATGTTATCTGTGATAGACACAGTCACAGACACTGTGTGGTAGTGGTAAAGGAAGACTCCCTTCACAGAAAGGCTGTGATATAAATGTGGCAGTCCTGGTGTGAGTCAGGGACCCTCTCTGCTGATCTACATGGTGGCAGCAGCACCAGCCACATGGTACAGTTGAGACTGGCCCCATGGTGGAAGCACACCTTCATCCTCCTCCAGCTCTCACATGCACACTGCTTGTGCAGGAGATGCTCCTTCCTCTACCTCCAAAGCAGCTTAGACAGGGTGATAACCCTTGATGCAGGAACGCACCTCTCCAAATCCCTGCGCGTGCTGATGGGGTAATGGCATGTCACTCCTCTGTATGCCACATGCCTCTGTGCTTTCACTTAGAAAGGCGGAGGCAGGTGGCTTGGGATGCTTTTCTCTACCCCTGAGACACAGCACATATTCTAAGTCCTACGTGTGCAAAAATCTACCCTCTGCCTTTCTGGCAGGTTAGTCTGCACAGGTACTGCTTTCCTGGGGAAGTGTCATTATAAGTGAGGTGGAAGAATCACTCTGGACAAATTTTGCTTGAACGCAATATGTTTGTTCAATCTGGGCTAAGTCAACAAAATACAGCAGGTGGAATGGAGTGACTTGCTTCAAAGCCTGAAATTCTGTTCGTATTGAAATCTAGATTTATTTTTGTTAAGGTGAAGTTAAGTGACTGTTGGACCCTCTAATAAAACAGTAATGTATTCTCCATTACCCAAAGTTTCAAAAATCAGGATGCAAGGACTTGCTAAAAAACATTCTAGCTGAATTATACAATCAAACATAGAATCTGTGATCAGATTTGGAAGATTATCACAAAACCTCTGTGCGGGGCCATCTCCATTTAGCCTGTATCCAAGGCTAAACTACAGCAGTTGCTCTACCACCCCATGACCCCTCCTTAACTAAAAAGGGGGATTGGGAAAAGGGGACAAGACCCATGGGTTGAAATGAAAATGGATTTAGCAAAACTAATACCAACATGAAGTACACAAAGTTATACTCAGCCCAGCAAACATATGGTGGTCACAATAAGCAGGACGAAAAGGTTAAGTGAGCACCTCCAGAGAAGGAAAGAAGCAGGAGAAGAAACAGAAGAGGTACTTTCATCCTTAGCAAACTTCCTCCTTTAGAAGGAGTGTGACATTTATGGTCTGGGATACACCCATGATGCAACTTGGGTCAGCTGCTCTGGCTTTTGCCCCTCCCAGCTTAAGCTCCTGGCTGACTCCAAACTGGTAATGGCCTGCATACCACAGCTAGCCTATGATTGTGTCCCAGTGAAATTAGGACAGGGGACATAAAAAACTAAAAGTATGTTATTTATTTGGTGCCATAAAGGAGAAATTGTGGAGGCGAGAACAAATTTAACATTGAATGCCAAGGCTGGTGGTATCCTGATGGGATTGCTTGTATTTTATGTAAATACACTCTGAAATAAATGACTAAAACCACTCTCAAAGCATGAGTTTTATATATTGAGCATAATTACACAGGCACAAGCACTTTTTCATAGTAATGCATTGTACCTATTCTAAAAGTACCTGTTTATGAAAATATGCTCTGGTTTAATTTACTAAAATACGGCATTTGTCAAAGCTGCAGAAATGTGTTTGTCTTTCCAAGTAAAAGAAATGCGTTAACAGCTTTTGAATGATCTGTAGTGTATATATCTTTAGATATCGATATATTTTTTATACCTAAGGGATATAGATGAGAACAGCTTTGTTTGAGCACAAAAGCTGACATTCCTCTATCAGTTTTGCTCTCTTTTGCTAATTTCTTCTAAATGTTGAAGGTTCATCTCTTTGAATATTATTTTGTTTTGCATGTAATTTGTTGGAATTATGAGAACTCTCTGAAGAACAAAATGCTACTCAACGTGAAAAGAGGGGTGTATACCTTACTTTCTTCCAAAATAAACATCTTGAAGTTTGGATGCCTAGCCATAATCCACATAGCCTAGATCTACATAGTTACTTCTCTTTTGGTATAATCAAACACCTTGATTCTGTTGACTTAATTTATCTTTCTGTATAATGAAATAAACTATGACTTATCTCCCAAAGTTATCATTACTTCACTTTTCCAGGAAGATCCTAGGGGCTGCCTTCTGTTTGCAGAGGAACACTCTTTTTCTGCTGATTTTACTGTCAGTTTAATAGCTGTTGAAAACAAATCATAGGATATATGCAAGTTGGACAGATCTAATCTTTTTTAAAGTCTCATTTTTACTGTAGCATTTACAAATCTCGGCTACCTATGACAGAGATGGGTTTACAATGATTACACATTTACTAGTTCTTCCATGATTTCATATACTAACATTTATTTTGTGAATTCATGTGATGCAGTCCCCTATGAATTAGTTTAACTGTGATAATGTATAATTAGTGCTTTGCTCCTCCCCCCTGTTTGCTACCTTAACCAGCTGGGTATTCTGCTTGTGCTTTATGTTCTAAGGAAATCAGAGATTATCAGTGTTTGAAGTATTTTCTTACTTTATGTATTCTTTAGCAATGTGATTCATTTGTAAAACAGAATTTCAGAAGCCCTTTTGTTTTTTAAATACTGTAAGAGATATGAACAAGGGTCTTTTTTTGTGTCTTTCAAAGTCAGTCAACTACTCTTATATATTCCCGCTTTTGTGGCCTCCTCTAAAATTGCTGCTTTTAGGCAAATGGATCTGTACCTTTCTAGGTTGCATCGTTATCATGGCATTGCAAAATACGACCTCTGAGGTCATTTGGTCCAGTCCCATGCTCAAATGTCTTTACAGTTGACCAGGTTGCCTGGAGCCATATCCAGGAGAATTTTAGATGTCCCCAAGGACATAGTGGTGGATTTTTGGGACTCTAACGCATTGGCTTTGGGGAAAAGAAGACTCCACAAGAACTAATATTGTCCATTTTGTCAACCTTTTTCTCTTGGACTGTGATTCAAGAATACTGTCAGTATCTGCATAACCCTGTGAATTTACTTTAGCCAAATTTGTGCTCAAAGGGAGTCCTGCCTACCTGGTCATTTTATGGCAGTAGACATTGATAATTACTTTCTGTCAGTTTGTCTGCCTTTAGGAGTATCTACCTCTTGCTTAACTAAGGCTTCCCACTGTACCCCATGCTACTAGTTGCCATCAATGGAAAAAATATGATGGGCATATTGGTACGATGGGAATACGATTCCTTTACATTAAAAAGTGCATGTGTATCCTAGATGTAGTTTCCTGTTTTCCTAGTCCAAAATACCTGTAATATTAGTCCCCTGGGTTTTACTGTATTCCTAGTATAGCATCTTCATTTATTCCTGCTTCTTCTCTGGGTCTTTGTCATGCATTTTTTTTCTATTACTTTCTGGGGTTTTCTTTATATATATATATACACACATATATATACACACATATATATATATACATATATATATATATGCACACACATATTTTTAGGGCTGTGTGAGTGAAAGAGTCCTAGAGGAATTAAAGACACACTGTGAAACTTGCCGTGATGACTTAGGCAATGACTGGATGGCAGGGGAAAGCAAAGCTATTTCAGAAGCAAAACAGAAGTGTAAGGTCAAATGCTTCACTTCCTGGCCCAACCATGCTCTGAATGTACTTTGCTTTCATCCACTTTGACAAAAGGCTCTTCTGACCATTTTTGTTAGTACATGAAACTGGCAGCCTGAAACACTAATGACTATGTAAAGCACATGGATGAATCCCCAAACCAATCCCTTAGACCTAGTGGGATGGGATTTGCTGATGTTAATCCCCCCATGATTTCAGGTTTTAATTATCCTCAGGAAATATTTTCCAGGGTGCCATGAGTTAAGTAATTGTAAGTTCTCTGATAAACATAATGGTTAATGGCTATTATAATAAAATTCCCAGTACTGGTAACAAGCATAACTACATTTATAACCTGCTTTTGGTGACTGATGATAAATCCTAGTTTCTCACAAAGCTCAGCTCAGAGGTGCTTCAGTACTGTTTTGTAGTGTGTAAAATGTGCTATATATTTTCTAAGCACAGGATATGTTTTTGAGGCAAAACACCCTTTCAGTAGTTATACATTTCTTTGGTTTGCTAAGACTCTCAAGATAGGTTATTAGTTCATAGTTGAGATTTTTGTCTGCCAAGCAGTTTACAACAGGAGGAAAGCAAATGGCAGCAGTATGACTTAATTGTGTGCAAAGGGAATTTTCAATGAAGATAAATTCAATGCAAACATGAAATTTTGCCTGGTGAGCCTCTATACTTATTCTATGTACCAAAACACTTGGTTATACGTAGATGAATTATGATTTGCTCTCTAGAAATCTGTGGTGCTATTTCACATTTTTTCAAATGAGCTTGGTACCACAACATGCTGGTTTATTTTCAACTTTTTGAAAGTTTTCAGCTTTTAGCTAAACTTTCCTTGTATTGCCCCTGTGTTCACAGCAGCTTGTTTGCACTGAAGGTGAAAGAGTAGGAACTGGCTATAACGACTCACCTAATTCCCTCTATGTTTTACTTCCTCTACCTCAAGTATCTGAACGACTATCAGCAATTAGAGGGAATTTGCAATTCCCTGAATAACATGAACATTTGTAGCTGATAGGTACAGAGGCTTTTCACTCTCCTGGCCATGAAGAAAATGAGCTGCTGAGAATTAATAAATACTGTTTCTAAGCTTTGTGGTATCCTTCCAATTACCAATTCCTTCTTTAACCTTTTCCTGATAACTTCCACCATTGATGACCTACAAAATGTCAATAGTGTTAGAAGTGTATGAAGTCAGTGAGCTCTCTCTAGCTAAAATAAATCCTTTTATCTTAATAAACAAAATGGGCATAATTCTCGGAGGAGTGCAAGTTCTGAGAGAGAGGAAGAAGGATTTGAATTCTTCAAGAGTCAGATGAGTATCACTTTAAGCCCTTGTACACCTTAGAGTATCTTGCTCTAGATAAATTACGTCAGTGAAAGCAACTTCAGTGCTTGAAGTAGCAGCTGGGCAGGACAAAGGTGTTACATCAGTGCCAGCGACAGGACCCATCATTCTTGGCATTGTGTCAAAACACTGAGTCCTAATTTATTCAGTGATTAATTCTTTCCTCCTAGCAGAAATCAAACCACTGCAGCTAAGCATGACCACTAGTAATTAGGGGCCATGGTCGAGATCTGAAACAGTATAACGCACCGCCTCAAGACTCATCCGTTTCACCACAGGACTTGTGCTGTGGAGCAGACAAGCTGTGGGGTGCTCAGGGAAGACCAGGTACTCCTTTGACATCTGAATACTCACATGCATGCTGTTAGAACTAACAGATTTTTCTGAAGTCCCCCTTGATGGCCTACCAATGGTTTATCAGCAGGATTTCTAGAGGATTCCCAAAGGCCCTCACAGTCCCATGAGCCACTGTATTGGCTTGGGAGTCTACACACAAATCTGTATGTAACATTAACTCTGGTGGGCCCTTTCCACTGAGGTAAATGCCATGCAAAGGGCAGAGTGGAAACCTTTTAGCTGCTGATGAAAGACAGAGCTTATTACAGCAATTACTTTAAAAGATTCCCAGAGGGGAAAATTTTCAAAGCTACAACGTGCACCTGGTAGGACTTGAAGCTAAAAGTGGTGAAAGCTCTCTTGTATTACTAGGTAGAGACTGTGTGACTGCAAGGTTTCCCAATGTGTGGGAGTGAAAGAAAGAATAAAGGACCTGTGGAAAAATCACCATGCAATAAAGGTAGAACTACTATTACCTTTGAGTGTATGCAATGTGTTGCATTCTTGAGAGTTCGCAAGGAGCTTAAAACAGTTATTCTTCAATGCAGACTTTTCTGAACATCTCAAAATGTGTTATCTCAAAAGTCAGTCGATGCTTTATTTGCAATTTAGATTTATTAAGTGGTTTATTGGAATTGAGTATGCACTTGTTTGTGTGGTTTAGCTTTCAGACTGGTTGCTGTGGTTGAGGTTTTTCAGATGGAGGACTCTGACTTGTACCAGAGAAATAACCCTCTTGTAATACATTTTCACTATATAATTTTGCTTCAAAATGAAGCTAAGTCAGCAGATATTTATTTCAGAAAAAAAAAAAAAAGGAAATATAGCAAATGATAAACAGGTGTGTGTTATTTAAGGACTTTATTCTGGAAAAATGGATCAAAGTCTTCGTAAATTGCAACCATCTTTGGGGGCTTTAAATCTCCAGTGCCACAAATGTAGTTTTTTATTCACTAATGACTACACTTTTGTTAAAGAGGCATTCATATTGGAAACGTTTCTAATTCCTTATTTTGATTACTACTCCATTTAATTCTAGGGCATTTACTTTCAATGGGTTGTTTCAAGCTTTCTAACCTTATTAGTATGAAAAGAGGTTGCTAGGGTGTTATCCATCATCTGTACATCCATCCACAGGTTCTGTTCTACATGGGAACTTGATCTTATCTTTGCTACTTGATCTTAATAACCTGATTTTACTACTTCTCTGGTTAATATAATTCATTTTGTTACTCCATTGTTGGTCATCTATTGTTCAGATAAGTCAAGCTTCTCTAGGCCTACTCTGCAAATTTCAGTTTTAACTCTTAGTCCCATTAGTTCACAGCTTGCACTGTAGCACATGCTGTATCAATGGTATATTTTCAGGTGTTACCCAGATACTGCACTGCTATATTGGCAGCTATTTACTCATTATATTCATGGAAAAGGAGATGAAGAATCTTATGATGAAGAGATATAAAATCCTCTAAGAGTGACTACTCATATAAACTGTCTCTTAAATCCTAGTCAAGATTTAATCCAGTTTTCTAGTAGGGCTTCATATTGTACCCAGTTTGGGGCACTTTTTTTCAAGAAAGTGGAAAAATATTCACGAAAATTCCAAAAAAGAGTAATGAGTTCAAACTTGGATGTGGTTGTGAGGTGTGGTGGGTTGACTGTGGCTGGACACCAGAAGCCCACCAAGCTGCCCTATCATACCCCCTCCTCAACTGCACAGGGAGGAAAAACAAAACGGGCTCATGGGTTAAGGTAAGGACAGGGAGATCACTCATCAATTACTGTCACAGGCAAAACAGACTTGACTCAGGAAAATTAAATTTATTACCAATCAAATCAGAGTAGGATAATGAGAAATAAAACCAAATCTTAAAACACCTTCCCCCCACCCCTCCCTTCTTCCTGGGCTCAACTTTACTCCAAAATTGTTTATTTTAAGGGGAGCAGGGGGATGGGGAGTAGGATTTGCAGTCAGTTCATCACACATCTCTGCTGCTCCTTCTTCTGCGCTCTCTTCCACCTCTCCAAGTGTGGCACCCCTTCCATGGGAGACTGTCTTCTATGAACTTCTCCAATGTGAGTCTTTCCCATGGGCTACAGTTCTGCATGAAATGCTCCACGGTGGGCCCTTCCACAGGGTGTAGTCCTTCATGAACAGACTGCTCCAGCGTGGATCCCCCATGGGGTCACAAGTCCTGCTAGCAAACCTGCTCCAGTGTGGACTCCTTTGCATGGGTCCACTGGTCCCTCCAGGAGCCTGCTACAGTGCAGACTTCCCATGGGGTCACAGACTCCTTCAGGCATCCATGTGCTGTGGCGTGTGGTCCTCCATGGGCTACAGGTGGATGTCTGCTCCATCATTAACCTCCATGGGCTACAGGGGAATCTCTGCTTTAGGGCCTGGAGTACTACCTCCCCCTTGTTCTCCACTGACCTTGGTGTCTCCAGAGTTAGTCCTCTCACATATTCTCACTCCTCTCTTATGGCTGCTGTTGCACAGCAACTTCTCCCCATTCTTAGATATGTTATCACAGAAGTGCTACCACTGTTGCTGATTGCCCCAGCATTTGCAAATATCGGGCCCTTCTTGGGGCCAGCTGGCATGTCCTTTATTGGACATTGGGACAACTTCTGCCATCTTCTCATAGAAGTCACCATAGAAGTCACCCCTGTAGCCCCTCTTCTATCAAAACCTTGACACACAAGTACAATAAATGGGGGAAGGGTGAATGATATGGGGATGTTTTGTCTATTTAATGGAAGACTATGGTGTGATGTGGTAGCAATCTTCTGTATGTAAAGATTGCTGCAGAGAAGGAGGGGGTTTTCTGTGCTTTGTCTCTACAGTGGCTGACACAAGATGAATCCCAAGCAAGGGAAGTTCAGATAGGATTTTAGAAAGGATTTGCCAAGGCCTTTGAAATACGAGAATGGATTGTCCAGGGAATGTTACGAATCTTCATCAATAGAATACTTTAAGAGCAGGCTGGACAAACTGATCATGTATGATATCCAATTGATTCTAGCTGGGATCATGGGCACTTTCTAAATGTCTGAGATTTCTTTCAACCCCATGGTTAAATGTTTCTATCATAAATGATGCATAAATTTCTATCATAAATAAAGCATTCATTTTTTTATTTATTTTTTTTTTCATTTCATACATACAGGCAAAATTTACCTTAAGAGCCTAGAGAACAAGAATAACAAAAGAATATTTGTGGTTTCAAAGTCTTCTCTCATATGTGTATTTTTTCAGGTCACAGCAGATACTGAAAGTATCAATTTATTCCAGTTAACATTTAAAACTTGAATTTACTTTTATAGGTGTTAAATGCCCAATAGTTAACCTTGCTGACCTTGGTGAAAATAACAACAGGAACATTTCTAAAAGAGAAATTAATGTTAATAGAATATTAACTACTGAATCTGAGTTGAATCACAAGCAATGTTTTGCCTGCTAATTAATTTGACTGCCTTACAGTAGGATAATTTTTTCCAAAGCTCTTCCATCGATGTTGATTTTTATGATAAATCCTGACAATTGTAATTATAGCATAATTTACATTTCACTTAAGAAAATCATTTAAGTGGGATCAATACTTATAGGCAATTCAGAAGTTCAAGTAATTACTTAAGATGCCAGTACGTTAAATAAGCATCTGTCTTGATTTGGACAGTATGCCAATTAAAACTTAGCCGAAGTACTCCTTAGTAAAAGTTACAGCACTGCTTTTAATGCTGCTGTCAGACATGTTAAGTAAAGGGACTAAATTTACCTCTGTTTTAAGCTTTCATAAACCTGAATGACTCTGGAACAGGGAGAGGGTGAATGTGTTATCATACACTCCCCGGACCGAATATAAAGGTATCATCCCCTGCTGTGACTGAGGGGAGGGGTGGCAGTGGAAATGCAGTCTGTCATCACAAGGTGATTTATTTCTCAGTGGAGCAGGAGACGTTCCTGGCCCACAGAACTGCCGCTTAATTTACACCTAATTGAGCCAGCAAGGATGAAGCCAGCCAAAAATCACTAAAATATGTTTTCGTAAGAAGGAAGAACTAAAAAGTGCTTCCAGTGCTTGAGTGAGAGCCTAAAACTACGAGTAATAAACAGTGTTTGTCTATTGCCATGGCGATACATTGACACTCCCGCCTCTGTGCTGTCATATTCCATTATGGTAGCTATAATGTCACAAACATACTTGTATTTTGCAGGCAAAACAGAAAGAGGAAAGGGAGTGAAAGAAAAAGCACTACTGTTCACATGCTGCAGTGAAAAAGGGATGTGCAGAAAATATGCATCACCTCTCAATTTTGGCTTAGCTTTGTCAATAGACTCTAAAACTATTCTCTCTCAAAAAAAAAAAATAATTCCAATAGATGGAAAAATACAAACATTGGTGAGGAATGAGACATCTTGCTCACTCCACCCCAAAAAAAGAAAGTAAGAAAATACTCAGCTTCCTTTTGGCTCCTGTGGCCTATTTGAAGTACTAGTTACCTTGGAAATTTGCAAAAGCACAGATGCTAGAGGTGGAAAAGATTTATGAGGTCACCTAAAGCATTACCTCAGCAGCACCAAAAAGTTCTGTGTTGTCAAGACTTTTTTCAAGACAAAGTCATGTTCATTGTTAGCTTTCTTCCTCAGGTTACACCTATAGTTAATCTCTGGAAAGGTATTTATTTCCTTTAAGCTGCTACAGAGGATACTCTCCAAAGATAAGTTTTACGGTACATACTTATATTATGAAGATAATTTTCTACTTTCAGTAACTATAGTTGAACAAAACTTTATCTTTAGAACAGGTAGATACTTGGGGAAAATTTTTCTCCTTTATAGATAAACTATATCTAATAAACCTTTTATAACTAATCATCAGCTCAGTGTTTGCAAGTAATAGTTGAATTCACTGGTGTAAATTAGTGCAAATTCACTAAAACCAGTGGATCTATTAGCACACAATGGAGATCTGGCCCTTCATCTTCGTCCCAAGTATAGGAAGGTGTACACTTTTGTCCATCTGCAGCACTGGATTATGCTAGAAATTTCCTGTTTGCTAAAAACATTGAATTGCTGAGGTGTTTGGGTTTTTTTTTTGTCGACTTCCAGCAGCTTCTAAGTTGCTAGCCTGGCAGAAAATGTATTGGATGATAACTAAGGAGGTGAGGTTTCTTCTCCTTTTCTCATCCTTAGAGAATATCTCCTTCACAAATGTTTTTGTTTCCTGTGTGTAAAATGCAGATAATGGTAATCCTTTGTAAAGAGCTTTGAAATCTGTATTTGAAACAAGCTGTTCATAGCAGTAGCCTTCAGGCTGTTACTACATTCAGATTGACTGCCACCTTGATTTGGCAGAGGGAGGTGGGCTTGCTGAAGCCTCTTGGGCTGTAGGACAAGATTTCAGACTTGACTCCCCCACTAGTCTTTCAGGCATGTGCAGAGCTTGTCTCTTTTTTTCTTTTGAGGAGGCATGGTCTGAGGTACTGAGTGATGAGAAAGCCAGTCTGATCCTCAGTTTGGTGGTGTTGATAATAAATGTTGTGATTATTTAAAAAATAATTGTACTGACCTTTAAGAGGACTGCCAGAGTCTGGACTGGGCACTGCCAGAAGTTGCTTTCTCAATGAATGTGTTCACTGAATGACTTTACAAAAAGATTGAGTTTCTTCCACACCAACAGCCTAAATATAAACTGATTACACATTAATGACAAAATAATGTAAGTCTCATTTATCATCAATTAAATCATACAATTACATTGTGCACTTGAAATACATTTTCCCACTTTTACTTTAATTGCAAAGAATATTCTGGCTCTTGTCTCTAAAAATCATTGTTTTTTCTTAAATTGCTAATGTTTCTGAGGGAGGAATGCAGGGGGTCCTTAAGGCTGAGAAAGATATTGATGGTATTCCATAAGCCTTTCTGAGTAAACAGCAGCAATTCTTTGCTTCATGAATGTTTACAATTTTATTTTTTTTCCCAATGGAAATTGATTTAATCAGTCTCTAACTTGAACACATCTGAGATTTCAGACTCTTTGTGGTCAATTTGGATATCAGAAAACCTGGAGGAAGAATTAAATATTCACTTGGGTGCCCCTTTTCCTTTGCTTCTGTTGCTCCCTGAGGACCTCCTACTGTAAGTGGCTGGCTGTGAATTGCCATTTCAGAGGGTATTGTGAATTGAAACAGAACTACGTAGCTTTCTACAGGCTTCCTCTTTTTGGTGGTGGGATATTAGGGAGAGATTGCCATAGAAATTGCTATTTGAGTCTTTTCTGCTTTTGATATTCCTTCCCTGCAAAGCAGAACTGTGCAGCAGTGCTGCAGAAGAAGGAAGGATGATGCCCAGTAGGGCTAAGGTGCATTCAGAAGTATACATAACAGATTGAAATATATTCTTCTTCACCACCCCCATATCTGTTTTAATTGTGTTCCTTAAATGACTGGAGAATTGGTTGCAGATGGAGAGGGCTCTCAGACATACACTGTGGCAGACATTATTAAGGCACATTCAAGGGAGATGGTGCTGCCTCTTAGCTTTTCTAGGTCCTCCCTGGGAGCCAGTGGTCCAGGCAAACTAATAAAATGGCATAAAGGTGTCGGAATGGCCTGAAGTTCTAGGGAGCAGGGCTTGATTTTTATCCTGCAATTTTGGAAAAAGCTCAAAAAACATCCTCTGACCAAGCCACACAGTAAGAACTGTACAAGCTAGCAGAGAACTTTATTTCTGAGGTCTAGACTCAATCTTAGTCGAAAGTTCAGCACTTCTGATTATGCACTACACTTACTGGGCTTAAAACCCGGTGGAAAATAGAAAAGGACTGCTTGCTATAAATAGCTGTGCCACTGCAGCCCAGGCTAGTTTATTTTTTTTTCTTTCATTTGTTCTTATTTGTGTGCATCCTGTGAATGCAGGGTTGATGTTTTTCGGATTGTCTGGTTTGTTTTGTTTTGGTTTTTTTTTTTTGGTTTTTTTTTTCGTTGTTGTTGGTTTTTTGGTTTTTTTTTTTGTTTTGTTTTGTTTTTTTTTTTTAATGTTTCTACCTCTAGCCTGAAGGTTTAGGAAAACAGGATGTAAGAAAGTGATGTATAAAATGTTTGCGTTTAGTTAAAACCCACAAATCCACAAGCACACTCTCTTATGCTGAACAAAGCAGAAGCGTAAATAACTGTCTCTTGAACCTTCCAGGAAAAGGCACAAGCTTAATGTTGAAATTCCCTTGAAACATTTTTTGATTTAAGCATACAGGATCTCATCATCTATCATATTTCTGTGCAAAACCATCAGGCAAAATTTATCCAAACAGAACACCAGATTTTGGGACTAATCCTTCTGCCTCCTGATGCTGTATTTATTTTCTGTGAAACTGCATGGAAAGAAAAATTCTTACGTGCACACAGTTTTAATTTTCATCGTAGTATACTCATAGTGTAGACTGTAACGTAATCCTGACCTTTTCTCTGAAACCTATTGTGCTGGTTTTGACTGGGATAGAAATAATTTTTTTCATAGTAGCTATTATGTGACTGTAGTTTGGATTTGTGCGGAAAACACTGTTGATAACACAGGGATGTTTGAGTTATTGCTGAGCAGTGCTTACACACAGTCAAGGCTTTTTCTGCTTCCCACCCCACCACCAAATTCTCTGGGGGTGCACAAGCTGGGAGGGGACATAGCTGGGATAAATGACTCCAACTGACCAAAGGGATATTCCATACCATATGACATCATGCTCAGCAATAAAAAACTGGGGGGAAGAAGGAAGGAGGGAGATGTTGAGAGTGATAACGTTTGTCTTTCTAAGTAACTGTAAGACATGATGAAGCTCGGATTTACTAGAGATGGCTGAACACGTGCCTGCTGATGGGGAGTGGTGAATGAATTCCTTGTTTTGCTTTGCTTGTGTGCACAGCTTTTAATTTACCTGTTAAACAGTCTCTATCTCAACTCACATGTTTCCTCGGTTTTACTCTTCCAATTCTCTCGCCCACCCCACCAAGGGGAAGTAAGCGAGCAGCTGTGTGGTGCTTAGTTGCCAGCTGGGGTTAAACCACACCATGGGGCTTGCTTGCCTTACCTGTATGTTAGAGTCTAGTGCTCGTTAGTGGCTGCTTTTTGCTTTTTCTGCTTGCTGTGCTGCTGTGCTGCTTATCGTCTTACTCTGCTGGGCCTGGGAACAGTTTGATAAGAGCAATGGCGATGTGCCTGCACTGGCAGATGGCCAGGGCATCAGTGCTGTTTCTGTGCTGCTGTACTGGACAGGCTGGAACTCCAATGTGAACTTGAGTCGAAGGGATTGTGACCTGTGGATGAGTCCATGCAGGAGAAGAAGACCCCTAAGTGTTTGTGGCTGTGAATAAATCCACACCAGAGCAGGTACATCTCGAAGCATCTGTGGCTATGGCTAAGTCCATGCTTCAGCAGGTACACACTGAAGCATCAGTGGCTGTGCATGAGTGAGATCATGTTGAAGCACCTCAAAGTGTGTGGCCATAGATAAGCCCACGACAGATCAGGTTCACCCCTGGAGGAGCTGCAGGCATGGGTAAGGCCATGTTGGAGCGAATTTACTTCTGAAGGGATTGTGGCTGTGTGTTCCTCATCTTTTTAGTGTTTCCTATAGAATTTATAATGCTTTTCAAAAGCAGAATGAAACATGACAAAATATTTGCAGAACTAAGGAAATTGCTCCCAATTCTCACACACGATACCTGATGTAACATGACAGTAGACAGCAGAGATGTTCTTTCATATTAAGTAAAATAACACTTATGTCAATTAAATAATTGACCAGGTGCCTCTAACAAACAAGTATACATTAGGGGAAATGTCATGTCAAGAACATTTAGTTTCCATTAGCAATAGCTTAGAAATAACTGAGGAAATGGAAAAAATGAACTTACTGCATTTCTAGAAAAGACCTTTAATTGTTCAGAATCAGTTTTGCATTATCCAGGGGAAGAATGGGAGAGCATGTACTAATATTTGTAAAGAGCTATGAGTAATAAACCACTAGTCCTAAAATAAAGTGCATTCACATGTAACATTTTGCTTTAATCAATTATGTCAAGAGGATACAACAGGGACTTTCAGATCACAGCTCAGCTTCTCTTCTAAAAATCAGTTCTGCTTTTATTCCTTCAATGCATAAGGCAGCCATTTTTGAAAGATATTTGTAGGAGAATTACTAATTTCTACATGTTATTTTAAAAATTGTAGGCAAACACTTCATGTAAATTTCTTAATAGCTCTCCAAGCTTTAAGAACCACTCTGAGTTGGAAGTAAGTTAGGAAATGACTCTTCAGGAATCACCTGAACTTTTCTCTATATTCTTTTCTCTTCTTTGGGAAATAGTCTTGCAATCCTTACTCTAGTGAGACAGGCCTGGTTAGAGTATTGCATATTCAAGTACTTTATGCTTGGCTGCTGAGTTACTGAGTTATGGAAAAAGGCAATTTATGTTCCTTCTTACTGCATCAGCACATTTCTGTTACACATCACTCTGTCTTTAGCTTAACATCTGATGACAACTGGCAATAAGACAATTAGGAAGATGCTACTGCTGACTTGAATTATAAATACCCTATTAAATGCAAAAAAAAAAAAAGTTAATATTCACTGTTGGACTGTATTGGTTTTGCACTGTGCACTCGAAGCCAGGAAATGTCAGTTAGAAGTGGCCTTTACTCTGCCCCCTGGTGTATATACATTACAATACAGTCTTTAATTACACGATTTCAACATATTCTTATGTGAGTGCAAAAACATCCAATTGTTTTGAATTTTAGCTACAAACACAAAGCTTACTCTAGTACTCCTTTTTTACTCTTCCGTACAAACTAATTGGTTATGGTATTTCAGAGCATGCTCTAAATGTGTTAAAAAATAACTTCAGTAGAAAATAAAAAGTATGATTAAAATAAATATTCATAGCAAATAACACATACATATGTGAAAAGACATCTTGTCAGAGTAAATACACCTTTTGTAATTTGTGTTTTAGATAGCTCTTTTTTAAATTTTTGACAAACATCCTTAGCAATGGGATAAAATCTTGTTTTCCTGAAATATCTCCACATAAAAATGTTGTAACAAAAGCTGAATTTTTCGAGCTTTATTACTACCATGTTATTACTGTAATTACTGCATCTCCTAACCTCTAAGTTATTTACATTTTCATATTCGGAGCACACACACACACACACACACAAAGGAGTGCTACTCTCCTTTTATGAGGTGGAGATTTAAAGCACAAAGAGATAGGACCCTAAATGATTTTAGTACTCACACTGCCTTCTGAACAGCTGTCACTGACACAGCTGGAGCTCAAAAGAACATACACAGCTTGCCTTTAAAAACTAGTCAAGGTGGACACTGCTAGGGGAGAAAGCAGCCTGGACTTCGGAGTTACTAGAGAAGAAAGCTGGGGACCAGTGGCACAGACTTCAGTTCGGACCAGAACCTGAGAGAGGATTCTTCTCTGACAACTTGCAATGTCCAGGCTGCTTTCTCCCTTAGCATCCACCTTGTGTAATGACGTGACCACTTAGACAAATCCATTTTATCTTACATTAGCTATCTAAAGCTCACCAAAATCCTAAACTCCATTTGCAGACAGTTAGTACTACTACAGGCATCGGGAATACAAGGTCAGTTAATACCACTGCCACCTCTCAGAAATCTCTTTTAGGATCTCTCTGGAGATGCACGGCTTTTTCTTTGCATTGTTGGGAGGAAACCTTGATATCTGATGTAGATTGGATCATTTGCATCATCTGAAGTTAAACAAGCTTCAGAGAGTCTTGGCCAAAGTTATGTTGTGAGCCTGTGTCTGATCAGGATGAAGGACCAGGACTGTCTAATTCAGGCTGTTAGCAAGGGGACAGTTCTTGCATATGCTGTAAAATTGAAGCACGGAGCATTAAAAGCTAAAGAAACAGCCTCATCCCCCATGGCTTGCTAAAAACCCCATGATCTGGAATCAGTTCAATTCTTATGCCCTTTTCAACTAAATAAAATATGATTTAGTGAAACCCAATAGTGCTAGCCAGCATGCTTGACTGAAAGTTATAGGGCATTGGCCAAGCCTGAGAGATTACTGAGAAGATGGGACTGCATAAATCTTCCCCATAGAGATGCTCAGCAGCTACTAAACTTGCATGTAGTTATTAAAGTATGAGATGCCATTTTAGGGGCTATAATGGAATTTCAAAGTTGAATGTTCTTATTAGCTTCTTGTTAGTTGTCCTGTAACTGAATGGTTCTTCATTGTGACTAAGAGAAACTAAAATAAAAGACTCAAAGGAAAGAATGTTTAGGTATAGCTTGAAAAAACACTGTGAAGTTGTGCATAAAGTTTCTGCAGAATTTTTCCTTCCAAAAATCCTCTTTGCTTTTTCATAAAGGGCTGATGATATTTACATCGTTAGATAGCTCAATGAGAAGAACAAGCTTGTCAGAGAAATGCATATCACAAAGTACATCAGAATTGACTGAGAATCAAAGAGTGATGGTTTTCATTCCACTGTGCTGCAATATTTTCATACTATACTTTTTAATCTGCTGCCATAAATTGATTTCATTTGAGTAGTGGAGTATTCTGCTCTGTTGAGGCAAAATTTCCTATGCTTGCAAGTAGGATTTCTTTTCAGGTAAAAATGAATTATAATATACTGAAAGTGTTCTTACAGCCCTTAAATGTTCTATTTATTTTTGCTTTTTCTGTCTGTGTTAATCACACCAGGAAAGCCTAGCTTCTAATCTTAATACGGCACATAGAATATTTTTGAATAATGACCAGGTGAAATATGAAGAAAAATTAAAAGTATTTTTACCTCTTGAAACAAAAGAACATTTAAAGGGCAAGCTATTATTCCCAGCATCTACTTCTAATTCCAGAATGCTTTGGCTAAATTAATTTCCACCTAAGAAACCCCCTGATCAAGGGTCACAATTCTACATATAAACAAAGTTCCAACTACTACACTTCCTAGAGAGTACTGGAAGCCCTCTCCGAGATCAGTTTTGTGTTCACATCTCTTCCTAAGTCTCTGGCCACATACATATTAATAATATGTACAAATCAACTTAATCTAGCTCAATTACATATTTATCCCTTTAAAATGTTTTCTTAGTAGATTTTATAAGCTCTGTTAGGATGGGCATTGCTGAGCCAGTGCTAAAGCTGGCAAAATTGGTTAATAATAATAAAAAAGATTCTTAGCATCATTTCAATAATTGAGAACTGAAAGAAAGTAGGAAAACAAACTTACTTTTACCTTTTTTCTAGTGCCCCAGGTTCTCATCTATATATGACAACACAAATCCAATATGTCGTAAACATGTTGAAATGTTCTGGCCTTTACAGTTTTCCCAGCCTGAGGTAAGAAAATGGGTTATTTAATCTCTTGTCTGGATCAGACTCATTAGGACTGCAGCATGTCTTCCTCATTCACAAATGGCAAGCAGAGACCTGAAGTCTTGTTTCTCAAGGGCTCTTAATTGTGTTACATGCTGTTTTCTCAAAATAATCTCTTCCTTGATTATCTGTGTAATGTCAGGCTCCCTTCCTCCTAAATACATGCATCGTTATCTTTACTTTCACTGGCTTGTGTACTGTGAAAAAGCACCTTTGACAGCTATTCAGCTTCTGATTATATTACGTCAAACTGTTTGGCACAGTTTTTGGGTGACATACCTGATTTCCTTATTGAGGGGCCTAATAACAATTTCCTTGAAACCAATTAAGATGTATCTCAATGTCAGATTGCGCTCTTCAGCTTGGGATGATTAAATCAAGTGGTCCATCCAATGTTCAGATCTCCAAATTATACAAAATTGTATCATTCTGTCTGAAAGAATACTGCGAATCTTAGTCTGCCTTATAAAATAATCAAAGATAGCAGTAGGTATTGAACAAGATACCAGATGAAGTATCTTAAGAAACAGAATATCACCTGTCTTTTAGAATTTGGGTTAATAAAAGGTCAAATCCTTACCAGTGACGGACCTTGACCTGCCCTTCCTGCCAAGATAGTATCTCATACAAATTAGCAAAATACACAACTTTAAACTGAAATTATTAAGCAAAACCCTACAGAACTCTTCAGATAACAGAAATACACACATGCACATGTGCATGCCTGTGACTGTTTAACTTAATACACACTGTGTAATGCCACAGGAAAACCAGTTTTGCTTCCCAAATTTGTGATGAGCATTAGCCAGATTTGTGGTTTGTTTTACTGAGGTAGATCATGGAGTAAATTATTACTCAGTGTGAATAAAAAAGGAGGCCCTAACTAATTATGTAGATGTATTATGATTAATAAATAATAACCATAATTATTCAGGAATGTCTTAACCAATAAGGTTTTTAATAAATGTTTAATAGTTAAAATCCATGATAAACAAAACCAGATGGCAATATAGCATCTTGCCAAGTCCCACTTGTGCAGCACAGGGTATACAGCCTTACTAGTTTTGAAAGACCAAATGAAATGTATCTCAGATTAATTGACCTGAAGAAAAAGTAATTGGAATGTATTTTCATTCTTTGTGACTTTGTGTGACTACATAGTGCCCATATAACCCCAGAGTAGAAGTGCCTTTTTTGTATTGTTGATTGGTTTATTGAAATTATCCATATGCTCCAGACAAATTACTTCAGCTTATTTCTTTTAATTGCTAGTTTCAGAAAAAAACCTCAGTATCAGAATGGGAATGAGTATGGCCTATTTCTGTAACAATTGTTTTAGTAACACACAGCTTTTAGATGAAGCCCAGAGCTATCCTAATGCTCCTTGCTTCACTACAAGAGAAAAATATCTAATTTATTTTTCAGCAGAGCTATAGTTAATCTGTCTCTTTGTAGATGATCTTAGTCAAAATTCCACGTTCTCATCACTTTTAATGAGAGTTGGGACATTTTACAACGAGATACAAAGGTTCAATACTTGAATTAACTTCTTGAGTTCTTCTGCCTTGAGTAGTCCTGTGATAGTGACATGGCTGATCATTGACAGCTAATGAGCTGCTCTGTATCAGGGTTCCCAATGTTCTCTCTTGTTCTCTCTATATTTGCTTAATTAACTTAAGTCTGGTTTTGTTGGGCTTGCTACAGGTCTTACTGACATTATTTATCTTTTTTTTTTTGGTGTTTCTTAGGTCCTCCCTGTCATTCCTGTCATTTCTGCTATAAGCATTTAACCTACTAGAGTAATGTTTGACCCTTATGATAAAGGAATAATATGAGAGTGGATTCAGTTTTAATGTAACCCAAGTATTACCTGTATCAAAATACACTCAGAGGAGAGAAAAAAACCTCTTCCTCTTGAGGCAGTAAATGATTAGAATACTTTATTTGAAGAATATGTATTCATTGAGACATGAATAGCCTAGTGGCTAGGCTCCTAGGTCCAAATTTCAGTCTGATTCACCTAAGCTAGGTTTTGTCTTTGCTTATAAGAAAACAGAAAATTTAAGGTGTACCTTAACCTGAATTTGGTTTTAGCCAAGATTTGAATGAAACAAGACAGTTTGTAATTTTGTAAGAGTTAAAACAGTGGTATAGGCTGGTCTTTCTTCCTGCTAGCCAGCTTACCAAATACTACAGGTTTTGATGTTTATAATTAAAACATGTCTCATTCCAGCAAAAAAGAGGAATGCAGCAACTCAGTTCTGCTGTGTTAATCTCACCAAAAGCAAGGAACCTGGTGTGGCTCCAGCCAAAGAACTTCTGAGGGAAGTAGCTGCTCTCACTTCAAAAGCTCACCCTTCCTATACTAGGAAGCTTTTGAACCAGGGAGAAGGGAATAACACCCTCCCTACTTGTTTCCCAGCTAATTCTTTTGCTTACACCCATTTTAACAATTAGATTCAGCTGCCTTTTGGTGTTTCTTATGGAGCTTGGGTCCTTCATCTCAAGGGAAAATGAGAATTTTTCTTAACAGCAACAGACTGCTTTTCATCATTTGTTCTCCCAAGTTAGCTTTCTTGTATTGGCAGCTTTGCATAAAATGCTGTCCTTCTGCCTAGGGTGAAGACCAGAACCTATTCTCTTCAGCTAAAGCTGTATGATTAGATTTAAACAAGGGCAGGGCCAAACAAAATCGCTTAACTTGTTGCAGTGTTCAATTCTTCCCTGTCATGCTTTTGGTCTCTGCTAACCAGAATCTTCCTAACCAGTTCTGAGGTTTGCTTTGGGAGCAAATACCAGTAGGGGACCATTTCTAAAAATCAGCTTTCGTGGGACCCCCACCACACCAAAGCACAAATTTCTTTGGTCTGCATGGCTGCACTGCCAGAGAAGGGCTGAAATTTGTTCAATTTCTGAACGTGGATTGACATGGTGTAGAAACAACCTTGGTGTCTTGGTTCTCCTTTTGTAAACAAAGATAAAAGTACTTCCACACATAACGCTTCCAGGAGCTTACTAGGAAATGTATGTAACAGTATAGATTAGTATTGCTATGCAGAGCATAGCACTGTGTCCCAGTTTGAGTTAGAACAGAACTAATACTGTTCAGTGATTTTATTTTTCAACTTGGTCTCTTCTAAGTAACTGCACTTTCTGAAGGTAAGGGCACATTTTCACAAGCAGTATCTGCTTCTAGCAGTGATAATGCTGAATGTTTAAAGTTACTACCAAGGATTGGTGTGCAGACCAAGGTTACTACTAAATCTTGTGTGCCACATTGGTATGCATTTGGGGGTGCAGAAAGTAAAAGGCTGCACCTACAGGAAGGAGTGGACAGGACAGTTGACTAAACTGACCAACAAGGTATTCCATCCCATATATGTCATATTCCATATAAAGCTGAGGGATCACAAGGGTCAGGCTCTCTTCTTCAATGGCCAGCATCCAAGGAGGACTCTGCTCTGCCTTTGATCCCAATCCATGTGTTCCTGAATCCAGTTCCAGAATTCAGCTCCTGAATCTGGTTCCAATGAGATGCTGAACCTGGTATGGGACTTTCCCAGTTCCTGCCAAATGCATCAGTGGTAACGGTGATGTAATTGCCATCAGGGAGGTTGGGTTTGATACTGGTTTTGTGTATATTTGTATATATTCCATTTTATTATTATTATTTTTGTTAAAGTTGTTATAGCTTTCTTTTCTAATTGATAAATCTCTCTCTCTTATTCCCTTTCTCTTCACATTTGGGAAGGTCTGTCGGACAGCCCTGACACTCAACACTGACACATTGTTCACAGAACAAGAAAAAAGAATATATTCAGTGACAATAAAAAGGTTACAAAAATAAGCCTGATAGAAAATCATTATTTGTATGGTATAAAATTAGCCCATGAAACTCATTGTCACAAGTTTAATGAAGACGTTTTGCTCAGTACAATTCAAACATGATTAGGATTTATAAATTTATAAATAACTAGGTGGAACTAGTCTACCTTGGTTAAAATGCGGCTTCAAACCACCATGTAGTTAGTAAGCAAGTCTATAAATAGTATCTAAGGGCTTCTACTGAATGTTTGCAATGTATATGAGCACAGAGTGCCTTAAGAAGAGAGCTCTCAAATTTGAAAGAAAAAATTTGGGGTTTTTTATCTCTTAATTCTTCAGAGTAGCAAAAGGATGAAACGACATTTTTATAATATCTGGTGGAACAATGTGGAAGGCAAGGAAATGCTTAATTCTGTTTTCATTTGAGTTGCAGACAGTGAGTGAGAGGTGAAGAAGAATGAAATGTTAAGAGGGTTATATCTAAATGCAAATCCTCAGAGACTGTATATTTGTTGAAAATAATGTACTTAAGCACTGAATGCGGGGATTATGTGTTGTATACTAATGATAAGTACTATATACCAAAATTATGAACTAATTTAAATATAAAACTTGCATTTCCTAGCTAGAAAATTGAACATTTTTTCTGAATATTTTCAAAGTATTTTGCAGAAAAATATTTATGGCCTGAAGGAAAATTTTTCAAAACAGAAAAACATTTTTGCACAATTTGTGATGCACTTTTCTTTCTATCAACTTCCAATTTAAAAAGGACAATTTAACCAAATGTAAAAAAATTAAAAAATCTGACTTAATTGAGAATGGAAAGCAGTTTTTTTCAGCAAATAGAGCTTTGGCTAAATGCTTGACTAATAGAATAAAACAGAGAGAGTATGAAACGGAAAATTACAGAAAATACGTCTTCCTCTCTTTCCTGTGAACTTCTTTTTTCATGTAATTTTCCAGCTATCTGCATTGTTTTTCACTTTTTTAAATCTCATTTTTCTCCTTTCTCCTTCATTTTAATGTGTTGCCTCCTCTTATTTTGTCTGTCACAATCAATTTTTATGCTCAGTGGTCCTCAAATAACCCTTGCTTATCTTATTCCATGTCTCAGTATCTCTTTATTTCTCTCTTGTTTTCCTTCCTAACTCTTCCCACTTTGCTCATGGAGAAAAAATGTGATTCCAAAATTTTTTTGCTTGGAGAGGTATTAGTGATGTATTGGAAGTGGGTCTGACTTTAACAACTGCTGTTTCTTCTAATTCCAGACAGACTAATTTGACACAGTGAGATACTTAAGGGTTAAGAGAGAAGACAGTATTCTCAGTCCACTAAGCGGATTTCTACTTGCAGAACAGATGGCAGGTATGAGCAAGTTCTCTCACTTTCATTTATGAGGCCTTGTGTGGAAATATGTGGGAATTTTTCTTGTGCTGCTTAGAGAAGCACTAAAATCTTCACTAGTGATGTGGCACAGTAATAAAATGCTGTCCAATAGAAATATTATTTCTTTTCTATAAAATATTCAGCATACTAATTCCTAAATGATGTTGAAATTACAGTTCAAAGAGATAGAATTGCATAACAAATACTAATATTATAATTAGAATTATAATGGATTATAAATATATTCAGAGAAGTGATCTAGAAAGGTAATTTGCACTATAACAGCTGGATTTAAACTGTCAGTACTTGTCTAAGATTTTTACTAACTATCCTGATTTTTACTAATGATGGTCATCTATCTATGTGTGTGCAACTGTGTCCACACCACATTATTGTAGAAAAAGCAGCAAGAAACTTAACACACAGGTAGATGTTTGCACTCCTGTTGCCAATACATCCTTTGCATTACATTGTGACGTTATAGGAAACATGAGTTTTTTGTTGTTCTATGACCTAAGTTGAAGTTAAGTAGTCCTATTTTACCCCCTACATGTTGACTATGGGATAGTCCTTTCTGGGAGGAATTGAGAAGCCTCTAAGAATGCAAAGTGTTGTCAAAACCAGAAACGTCTACATGTATACAATTTCATAATGTTTAGAATGGGAAATAAACACCAATACAGATAAAATCTAATTAAATATGGGCTTCCATATTGTGACATTAAAACATATAAAAATAAAATGTATATTTTTATTGCCAAATCCCTTATATTAAAATCATCTAGTGCCCTAGGTGTGCAAGATAATGTATTAAAAAGACCATAAACACAGTCTCTGCCCCAAATGGTTTAAACACTGAAGTGTGCCCAAAAGTAGGGAAGATGGTACAGAATTTATTTCTAAATCAGAAAATTCTATGCCCTGTTTTATTTCTTAAACTTTATTATAAATGAATTAGTTGCCAATGAGGTACAGGAAGCATATTTTGAGAATGCAAGATGTGGGAGAAGACTGGACAGAGGGCAGAGCCTCTGAAGCAGTTTGGCAGGAGTTGTAACATCCTGGTACTCTAGAGGTGTCTGTGCTGCCACCATACCTGAAGCTGGGGCATACTGGTTAGCATATTCACCTGAAACTGAAGTCACCCACTTTCTACACAACACTAGACTCTTCTGCTACACGTTGTTGGCCATCAGAGTGAGTGAAGATTGAAGGAAAATCTAACATCACCTCTGCAGCTGTAAATAGCAGCATGGAAACATGACTGTGTCTGCCCTGGAGCCATCCAAAACAATCTCTGTGTTTCAATGTCTTTTCCACAGTGCTCCCACACCAGTTCTGTTTTCAAGGTCAGTATGACATTTTTACAGATGTCACCCAAAGAAATAATACAGAAAGTAGCTGCAGATACAAGGGCTATGGTAGCGACTTCAGTTGTTTAAAGAAGCTAAAATAACCAGAAAGTTCAATTGGTGAACAGTCTTATTTATCTTGTGATTCAGACGTCGTTTGAAGATAATGTTTCCTGGAATTGATGCCTATCTGTCTATGTGCTGAATCCAGGAGAGACCTTTTAGTTTTGTAACAGGGTAATCAGCTAAGCACTACTCTCCCTCTATCTGATCTGTTATCTTAGACACTTGAGTAAGACGTTGCAATTTTTCAAGAGGTAGTTTTTAAAATGTAAAATATTCTGAGGAATAAAATAAGTTGTTTTTCTCATTTATTCTTTCTGAAGTCTTAGGAATTAAATAGTTGATGTTCCATTCTTTGCCATTCATGAAACTTAAGTTATTAAGGACTTCTCCCTACGGCTTTACTCAGTGGAGGCTTTCTACATGACTGGTATTTAGTCACATATAAATGTGAATATTATATCTCAGTATCTCAGTCCTCAAACCTGATCTAACATTGCACTGAAACTAGTCATTCCAGGGCAAAATGATGAAAAACTACACATGCTACAAATACTACTGTGATACTATTTTAGAATCCCTTTATACTGCTGTGAATGACTTAATGAAGTGCAAAGAAAAAGGGGATCATTAACGAAATGTGAAATAGGTCTCCCCACCTGTAAAATGGAGATAATCATTCTTACTTTTCTTGAAGAATATTAATAGCTGCTAGAAAACTGTGCTCTGGTTTTGTAATTATGACTGTTAGACGACATGCAAAATGAAATGATTTATAATATGATTTTAAATTGATATCCAGACTATGGAACAAATACTTTTTAGGGCTGTCTGAGCACAGTTTGAACACTAATTAACTGGATTAGTGTATGATTTAATTAAATTCTCATTGTATGAAAAAAAATCTTTTGGAAAAGTAATATTCCTTTACTTTTTTTTTTTTTATTGGTGATTTTTATTTACTGGTTAAACAAAACTGGAAAAAGTAATAGTGAATTCAAAGTAAAAATGCTTGTGGGAGAATTATATAAAGGTTAAATTAAATTGGTCTTTGGACCAATTCAAGCTGTAAAAATAAGGTCATCTAGATTGTTACCTAGGTGTCATCTGAGCTGTGACTGTTTATGTGCATATAGAGACAGAGAAACTAGAGTGGACTTCTCAGTCTAAATTACTGTCAATCTTTTCCATAAACACATATTTTGCTGAGCTGTTAATTGGGAAGAGAAAGAAAGATTTTCAGCTGATAGAAGACCATCATTTCAGTAAACCTGATTAGAGGGGTGTTCACATGCTGGGAAAAGCTAAAGCACTGATACATTTATCTTTACTTAATAAAATCTGTATAGGTCTACCTTGGTGGTGCAGATAATAGTAATGTATTTACTTGGCCTGTTCTTCAATTCAGCCCACTTTGGCCTTGGAAGTTGTTTAACCATGGTATCATGATAGTAACCCCTGTGGGAGGTGGTAGGACCAAAATAGCTCTGATGTGGCTGCAGGGCTTCTGACTTCCTTCTAGTCCTTCTTGAGACCAGGTGCTCTTAGGATGGTAGTGGGGCACTTTTGCATAAGGCATCCCAACACCCACATGACCTTGGGCAGCTAGAATCTAGGGACCTTTAGATGAGGTGTTGTCCAAGTGTTTCATGACTAGCAAACGTGCAGTGCAACTGCGCCTCTTATTGATCATGGTATTTACCACAGGGATGTAAATCAACTCTTAAATAGACAACCTGAGTATTTCTCAGGGTCCTAAAAGTTTGACCATAACATCGAAAAGTATTTTCAGGTTTCCTTGTTCCTTTTCCATTTTTGAAGTGCTGTTTGAAAAAAAGATGTGGATCTTTATTTTTCCTGACTGCAATAGGCTCTGAAGTGGCCACATTCTCCTCTGAAATGCATTAAGTTCCCTCCTCCACTGACTTACCCTGGAGCTGAAAATATTGGGCATCTTCTGTGCCTTGACACCTTATAGTCATAGCAACTGATTATTCATTATTGCATGAAAGCTGAAGTATTTTGATAACTTTAAAAAGTCTTTTATGAGTATGTATTTACATGTATATGCACACATGAACACATGCACTCAATGAGCGTAAGAGGTTCTATATTGAATTCTTAATTACTTGGGGATTTTGAACAATAATCTTTAAATAGGTTTTTATTTTGGACTTTCCTCAGCCAGAAAAGAAAATAAGAATGTTAAGCATATGATCCAAAGAATTACAAGGATATTCAGAAGTACTGGTTTTACCATATAAGGCCTGTGATTTACAGTTTTCTAATCATGAAGTGCATTTTCAAATTAAAAAAAGGCTTTAGTGGAAAGTAAGAGAGCCTGAAGTAAAAATGAAGCCGCAAAAATACACTGCTTTACCTAGTTTAGGTAATTTCCCAATGTGTTTGAATTATATTGTAGTGTTGAAATCCAAATTGCGTTTGTGAATGTTATCATGTAGTAATTCACATCATAGTTATTTGTGTAATTATATTTACTGGCTTTGTAGCAAATTGCTTTCAGAGCAACCTAATGATTAAAAATATAGCTCATAAAAAACACTGTTCATTAAGCTTAGCAAATATTCTAGATGTGTTGACTTCAACTGATTAAGTACTGATTAACTAGTTACTTGTATCACAGGAGAAAGAACTTTTATTTGAAACTTCTTATAGGATACTCAGGTTGTGGTGTCCTGACAGTTTACCCCAAAGAGACCCCTGTAGTAATATTTTTAAAAAGCATGAATAATTATGCTTATATCATCTAGCTGTGAGATATTTCATTTGCTTATTAAAAAAAATATAATACTCTGAACATTGTAATTTGTGCTACAATGATCTTTCGCCATATGTTCTTGTTGGTAGAAAACCAAGTGTTGCTGAGTCATACTGATAGTCATATTGAATTAAGTGGAAACTCTGGAATTAGGAATATTTCTGCAATAGTGGTAAGAAGGACAGGGTAACAGTGACCCTTGGAAGGATGGGATACTTAGCTGGCTATGGGCCCCAGCTGTGAACACAATGGTCTGGTTTTCAGACTATTCTCACAAAAGACTGGACTCTTTTCTGGTTAGAGTCCATGAGAATGTGGAGTCCTGGTTCACTGACAAACCTAGGGACCCAGACTGAGAGCTGAAGGAGCACACTTGGACCCGGTCTTCTGAAGAATCTTGTGCTCGAAGCAAGAAAGGAGAGTCCTTTAGGAGACCTGGCATTACACAGTGGTCAGAGTGACTGGTCTGGCTCAATGCAATGACCTGCTGTGGTAACCTTCAGCTTTAAGTAGTCTCAATGGCCATATCTGTTTTAGTAAATGAAGCTTACTTGAGAACAGCCTCAGATACAGTGGCCAAGGGGAGGGGGACAGCCTGCATCCCTGCAGTTAAACGCCTCTAAGGAGCCTCCTAGGAATGGCTCTGGGAAAGCTCTGCCTTTTGAACAGTGCCCAGGAACAATTTGGGAAATTGTTAGCTGGCAAACAAGAAGTATGCCAAGGATCATTCTAGCAATTTATTAGTACATGTAATTGTGTTCTTGCATCTGGGAAAGGTTCCGGGCTTTAGTTGAGCTGACTAGCATAGGCACAGCCTACTTTTTTAGCAAAGATGCTGCTTCCTAGGAGGTGGTAATTAGAAAAAGGAGATGTTTTTGCTCAATTTGTGTACTTGCATCTCAAATGCAAGGTAGATCATGGATATGTTTAATTAAGCTTTTGCAAGCACTGTCTTTTGTGGAGCTGTTTTCTGAGAATGTGATTCGCTTCTGATTCAAAAGCAATGTAGCCATGCCTACTGAGCCAGTGGAGGCAAGCTAATAAATTCTGCTTATTTATGTCTTTAAATCATGAAGATTTTGATGTAAGCAGCCTGATTGAAATGTATTGAGCTGATGCTCATGACAAAATTTTGGTCACTCTGAAGCTGTTTTAACTCTGGTGGAAGTGAGGTTTGGCCCTGCCACAACTTACTGTAATTAAACCTTTAATCTTCTAATGAAAAAGATTAAGAACAAAGGCTTTTATACAAAGAATTTTTAATTTTTTAATTTTTTTTTTTGTGACTATAGTTTCCTGCTGTGAGGGTTCTGCAGTTTAGTTTAAGTGTGAACTGCCTCAACCCTTTCTGAAATAGCAGCTTGACTGCAGTTTAGCTCTGGGATCCCTGCAGAATAGGCTCCTGGGAGAAAAGGCCTGAAATATCTTGAGGAAAGATTAAAAGCTTCAGTAATGTTCCATTAAACCTTGCTGCTTTTAAAATAAATGGACACTTCATTGCTATAAGACATTTTACCTGTAGACATTCATTTGGTGTCTCATGTTTTTAAATTACTTTGCCCCCATATAGCAGTCAAACCTCAAGATATTACAGGAAAGAAGGATTAAGGAGAAATACATATAATGACTGGTAAGACCAGTAATGGTAAGCAGAATGACTCAAGCTCAGATTTTAATTTCATGTGAAGTTTGATGTGGTTTCAGGATGTTATTGTTGTTGTTGCTTCATAGTATCAATTCATTAAAATAATTAGATGTGGCCTGGAAACTAGAAACATCCCACCTATGTCTTTTAGACATGGTCAGATTAAAGTGTGTGGGTTTTTTAATAAGCACAAATGGATATGTGCTAAGTATTTTAATGGAAACCTGAAACCACAAACCATTTTCCTGCCTGTATGTTTTATAAGCAAAGACCTAAAACTTGGAATAGATTTTAAACATTTAGATCTTTCATTCTAACCTGATTCCCATTTTAAATGAATTTAGATGAATATATGGTTTTAACCTCAGTACTAAATCTACTACAGTAACCCTCAATTTTATCAATATTTGTGTTAATTATTAGTGCTGTGGTAGCAGATGTAGACCCTTTAAAGTAATTAATACATCATTGCTGCAAGCAATGTGCATCTGTATAAGAAGGGGTGGGAGCTCTATTACACAAACAGTAAAAGTATGTTGTCTTAGTATTTTCAGTAATATAGAAAATAAGTAAAACTTAGAACCCCCACTTCAGCTGTTGCTCTGAAGTTTTGGGCTCATATGATCCTGACATTGAGAAACAGGGATGACTAAAATCACAACAGGGTCTTTGCAGGAGGTTATAAAATACACCTATATTCCTGACTCTATACACCCTCTTCCAAGGCTTACTTTTCTCTGTAATATTCAGAGTCATTTTTAATTCTGCTTTATATTGCTTTTTCTATGGACAGTGGTCAGTTATTTTTTCAAGTTTCAAGTAATTGATTTTGGGAAATGTGGAAGGCAATATAATTTCTGAAAGCATTGAGGTTCTCCATCTACTTTCATTTTCTACAGAAATTATTTCCAAAACCTTACCTAGTATTCTGTAAAGTCTTGTCCTGGTCACGGTAGGTTTGTGTCTGTCAAAAAATGGCTTGTGGTTTCAGTAAGAAGGAGCTGCTACAGAAAGCAGTAGTCATGAGTAGAGAGGTGATGTCAGGGACTGTAAAGGTCGGTCCTGTGACAGAGTCCAATTAGCTGGGATGGCACTGTGCATTTGCCCATTTTTAATGAGAAGTCAGTGCAGAGATTGGAGCCATGCTGTGATACGCTCATGGTGGCCTCAGCTGGTGGGCAGTTGCACTTCTATCAGAGGTTTCTCAGGAAAGTGCAGTTTCTTTCCCTGCTTATGTATTGCAGGAATCCAGCACAGGGATCAAACCCGCAGGTATTCACACTGGTAAAACTGCCTCTAAAACTGACCAGCAAAGGGCTCTAGTCAGACCACAAGCTGGAAAGAGCAGTGTGTTTGGATATCCTGTTACAAATGGACTTGAGAAGCCCCTAATAGTAAAGGGTCATTGTGCAAAAGGTAGTTGGAACCAGGTGTTTTCCCCTTTGCAGGTATTCCCTTTATTGGTCCAGCTGCTGACCCCTTCTAGGTACTAAGTAATCTGAGAGATGGCTCTGCTTCTATATGATAAGGAAGCTGCTATCCACAGGTGTGTATGGGTGCTCAGTGATAAGAGAAAAAAAGTATTTTTATATATCTGCCTCCCAGATTAAGTGATGAAAGTTCAGCAATAACTGATCTGATAAAATCTTCCAGTAGCTGATGGACCCTGCTGGGGCTCTGTGGGTAGGTGCTGTATGTAACATTTTATTTTAACATACTTACACTCATTTTTAGTTTTTTTTTTTTTTTTTATTTAGACCAGGGCTGTACAGTGGACTAGTATTTACCTTTCCAAATTCAGCCTTTCATTCAGTCTTTCATTTTCCTATGTTTTTCTTTTCTTTTCTCCTAAAGCTAAGACAAAATGTCGGAAGTGGAAATATTTATGAGAGCCATTTAGAAATATAGAAGAATTCAGCTCAAATGAGTTGTGATTGAATAGTCTTCACAATTGTTGTAGCAGGGAAACTTAATACAGAGTTGCCATGGAGACTGGTTCTTTGGCCACTGGTCTAACACATTAAAGGCTTTTAGTTCAGCAATATGCTATTTGTAGATGATGCCATACATGATATTAACAAGTGGCTTGCCTCCATTAAGTGGAAAATATCTCTAAAATTACAGCACTTCTCTTTAAAGTAGAGGTATGCAAAACTCTCTGAAGTTATATGAAGAATCAGTGACCTGTGTGATATCGAATGATGAAAATACTGTGTTCATATAGGAGCAAAACATTTTTATTACATCAAAATTTAGCTGGACATCAGAGTCAGTGCTATTGAAATATAAGTGAGTTTAAATAGAGGCTGACAAGGTCAAAATCTAGCAAGCTAACATTCTTCCAAGTGAACTCTTTTCTCAGTTCTGGGGTGACCTGACCTTTTTTCCCATTAGCCTTGTACAGCTTCCTTTGAGTGCAGGGGTGCTTTGGCTAACAGGCTTGCACTATACTATGAAAAAACCAGTTCCTTTCCACAAGAAAGATTTATATTTATCACTGTTTAATGAAATTTTGTTTTTATAAGTGGTATGCTGTATTTTTACCATGTGACTACTGCACACGGTTCTGTAGAGTACATTTAATGGGATAGATGGAAGCACATTAAATGGAAATGCAGAAGCTCAGTAGAGGTAATCCACTTCATAGCAGTGCCTGTAATGAATTTCTTAACTAACTGGCCCATTTCATAATCTGATAACATATACCGAGACTTAACTATAAAGGACCTTGATCAAGCAATGGGCAGAAACAAATTGAGATGCAGAGCTGTAGCTATCAAAACCCATTCTGGTCAGGCAAGAGCCTGGGGTGCTCCCTGTAATGACCTATTTACTGGCTAAGTCAATATTTCATTGCTCTAGTCCAGCTGGGCTGGAATGCTAAAATACAGAGTTCATCAGTCCATAAGTGCTGTTTCAAATAGAGCCTGAATAACATCAGGATTCTTTAGTTTTTGCAGAATTTTAGCTTTCTTCAGAACAGCTATCGGGCACAGAGGTGACCGAGAGAGGCCAGAGGCTAGATCAGGATGGACTGTTGTCATGGTATGCCATTATTTCACTGGTATCTTGTACTGGTAATTCCTGCTAAACTGTAATAGCATCTACACTGGTTAGTACTGTTTTAGGAAAACAAAATTATTCTCTGTGCAGAAGTAAGGTCTCCAAATATTACTCACTGTTGTGATATTTTTAAAAATCTCCTGTGGTTCCTGGAACAGATTTCAGGTTCATGAGTTTGGGGAAGCGTGTCAGCATCAGTATTAAATTCATGTATATTCCAGTATCCACAGATCTTGCTACTGTTGCAGGTCCAAATTCATAATGCAGTAAATGGTCCAGATATATGCTCTAGTTTGGTTAGTTAATTTATTAAAGTTATGTTTGGCAGGAGAGGGCTGTGGGTTAAGGATGTATAGCAAGGTGTTTTGGAACTTCTCTTTGCAAAAGGACATCACTCTGGGAGTGATGTGGTTCAGCTCACCTCTCTTCCCGCTATGCAGAGTTCTCTGTACAAGGGCCCCATTTTAATTTTTATTTTCTGTTTTTGTCTGCCTTTCATTTAAAACTCAGCAAAATGTGTAAATAAATCAAAATGTTCCTTTCAATTTGTCTTATATTGCACTGATTAATAGAGCTAGTTGATATATTTTCAGTTTGTTAGAATATGTTATTTTGCTGAAGTCAAAGAAGAACAAGAGTCTGAGGCTCAATGCCATGCATGAGGATTAGCAAATTAGTAGTGCGAGACACCTACAGTAAAGTCTTGAGGTTGTGAGTGATGTGGGGTGTAAAATTTTGATATAAAATAGATTGCACCTCTGGATGATTTTTCAATAAATGTGAAAAATATAATTTTTCCAGGTTTTGGTTTTTTTTCTCTATGGTCTGCCTTTAAAAGAAAGTAAGATTTTAAAAATCTTTAAATGTGGGCAAAAAAAAGGAGCTATCATCTACTACTCAGTTCTAGTAATTAGCAAAGAATTGCCACACTGATTTTTATTTTCCTAGCTGTGGGAGTTTTCTTTGACATTCCCTGAAATTTTCCTTTATATTACTTAATATAAATATAATTTATATCTGCAGACATATATTTCCAGTAAGCATAATATGTAGTACTCTGGACTTTAAATTGGGCCTCAAAATATAGAGAAGTGATCAATTTTTTTAATGAGGTTCTGCTCCTGAAAAAAATCTGCAGAAAAACAATCCATTATGGCTATTGTGAGATGCAAAGAGCAATGAAGCAAAATTTTTCCTTTGATACCCTGTTTTTTATATGAAGTCTTTGATTCTAATAAAGGCAGTACACTCATAGTCATTTAAATATTACTGCATTAGACATAAGTTCTTAAAAAGACATTATACTTATTTGTTAGCATCTTTGTGACATGCCCCAAAGCCTGCTGAATCAGTAGCCATAGAAAGACTACTCGTAGCACATGGAGGTAAATGAAGTCCGTGGTTGTAAACTGGCATGGAGCCAGATGGAAAAAATGCCTGGATGGTGTGTGGGCAAGGAGGAGCATCAGAAGCAATGTTTTGATGCTCCTGTGGTTGCTACTGAAGGAGGACAGGGAGGCTCTGCCTCTGCTGCAGCTGGATGCAGCATTGCCCAGAGCATCCCCAGTGCCTCGGGGGAAAGGAGATTTTGTCTTACGGCTCAGCACATGTGAACAGCAAAGGGAACTTCTGCTTCCCGGCGTCACTTCAGCTGACAGACAAAAAAAAATGGTGGGCTTCAAGACTGGTGGTTAACTCTGATTGCTTTTTACACAGCACTTACCACTGCATTGGACTAGAACACCCAGGAGGGACATCTCTGCTGTCTTGATCAAAGAGATGTAACAGAAGTGCCCAGCCCTCTGGATATTTGGGCCCAATCCTGCAAATTACTTGTGCACTTGCTGGGGAGCATTCAGCTGTTCCCTAAAAAGGGAAGGCAAAGGGACCTCAGTAGTCCAAGGGACCTCGGTTGTCCTAAGAGGTGCTGAGCAACTGGCTGGATAGCTACCTCTTCAGGCCCAAGGCCTTTGAACAGTTCAAAGTACTGTAGGAAGATCAAAATCTTCAGATGAAATAGAAGGAAATCAGCTGCCTAGAAAAAAAAGACAACCTTGAATGATTAAGAACTGTGCGTGAGAGATATATTAATAATCACATGACAGAGCATAGTAACCAATACAATACATAATTCATGAATTCATAGAAAAGAATGATTCACCTCCCCTTGAAAAATAATTAAGAAAGATGACTGGCAATGCTAAGAATTCACCAAAGTCTGTCATTCTGAAAGAAAATGAAACATATCTGTATTTGTATTCTACTAAAGCATTTCAAAATTCTTATAAAAAGGGGAATGAAACATGATGTTTCAAATAACTATCAGTCTCCTATGTAATCATCAGAAAATCAGTTTTAAAAAGAAAAAATCAGTTTGCAAAAAATCTTAACTTACATAAACAACAAAAGAAGTTATATAACCATAAAACAATCCACAAATCAGGCAAGAAAAATTCACAAAATTTTCATTAAATAAACCTTAAAGTTTTTGGTTTTGGAAAGAAGCTGAAGAGGCTCAATCTTTTGTCAGAAATGGTTGGCCAGTTCTGTGTTCCTTGTACTGAATTACTTCTCCTCTTCCCAGAAGGAAGGAAATGTATTTCCTTATCAGATTATAAATCAATACTGGAAAATTTGCAATTTTAATTAATGGTAGCTGAGGTCAGTAGTTCAGTAATGTGAAAAGCTAAATTCAAGAGGTGTTGGAAACATTTTGTAATGTACTTGCCCTGGAATATTTTAATTTTCTTCTGTACCAAAACAAATTCATCTGAGAAAAGTGTCTTCCAGATTATATGCTGAATGAAATATATAATTTGGAAGTATTTGGAATAAAATACAATGTTTTTCTTATCAGCCAAAATGTTTATTCTGTCCTGAATTTCAGTGTAATGCACCAAGCATTTCAGAAAGCAACACATATCAGTGTGATTCCATGGTCTTTGCAAGGGTCAAGCAAAAGATGGCTGCAAATGAGTCTGAACCAACCAGTGCAGGGAGAAGGTCCTTTCTTCATAGACCATGCTTGCTACCAATGGGAATTTTTGTCATTTTGCACCTGGTCATGCCTGGTTTCTTTCAAGGAGAGGGAGGATCTGTGCACCAGCATGTGCCGTTTTCAGCGTAGACATTTCAAGCGGGACCTTGCTGGGGGTGAAGCAGTCACCAGGTGTACGATGATGTACTGAGAGATGCTTTTAAAGGCAACTGAGATATGTATATAAAGATGATAAAATGACTTTGTGGGGGATATTGTCCTTCCACGGGCAGCAAAACATCTCCTGTTAGCTCTGGAGGCACACTTTTCAATGGTAACAAAGCTTCAGGTAATTAGCTCTTTCTCATCAGTTAGTATTACAGGGGGCAGGAGATTAAATGCAGTGTGTTCTTTGGGTAAGGGAGAGAAACATTTCACCTGTATGAAATTAAAATTTCACAGGGCTTTTTTTTTCCTAATATTTGTTCTTATAAGCCAGTTTGTATGAGTTTGTGCTTACATGTTGTTATTTCACATTAACAGAGGAGACTTGGTTATAGCACTTACCCAATTTATTTCATATGACAACAGCTTAAAGAACTGCTTCATTATGAACCAACATGTGAAGGTTCTCCTATCAATACTGTACATATGAGATACATTCATATAGATAATACTCACAAAGGAACTGCATAGGCTAAAGAGCAGGTGTTTTTGATTCAAATTTATGGTTAATGAGAGACATCAAAATTATGATATTTGCCCTGCTAAGCGTTGTTTATCAAGAAAGCAAAGGTTACTAAATATTCACACATGCTCTAGCCTAGATGTGTGAATATTTAACAAAGGAGCACATCTATTGGGGATAGCAAAGACCAGCCCTAGTATTACTGTATTTCCTCCTGACAAAGGTAATTACTTTGCTGTGTCCGCTTTGCATTGCTTTTTCTGAATTTAGCTAGATGAAAGCCCTCAGCCAGTAATGATAGCTTTCCTTTGGATCCCCACCAATAACCTGTAATTAAAGCATTTTCTTGAGAGAAGACCACTGTATATAGAACCTATTGCGCAGTATGTCCTTGGAACTTGACTACAGTAATTGACAAAACCCCTCCAATTTACACCTATTTCTGTAGCTTAGTCACTTCATGGGACTATTGCAAGTGAAATTTTATAGCTGTATGTCATGGGGGTGTAAAACTGGACATAATAAAATATCTTGCAGTGACTTAGACTTAGGCTAACTAGAATGAAGGGACTGTTTCCAGAATAGACATGTTCACACATGGAGTTATTGGGAGTCCTACTGAACTTTAAGTACACACCCAATTTCTGACATGAAAGATCAAGTCTTGTTTGCTGTGTAAGTTAATGCTGCTAAACAAAAAGATTTCATAGTGACTTCAGTCAGAGAGCTCTTAGAAGCTGCTGTACATGTGCAGTTCCCTCAGGCAACTGGAATGCCTTTTTGTTTGCTAAGCACAGAACCAGAAGAAACCATTATCCAAATCCTGGGCTGTTATGGTAAAGCTGGAAAGATTTCTATAGCTGACAGTTACAGTGTGCAGGGTTTTGATGACCTCTGTCTTCTCTCAAAATGAGATATACCTGGAAGTTAAGAACCAATCATCAGAAAGCATTGTTATTTGTCCTTAGATAGAAGAGAAACAGGGCTTTTCATGTACATGAGTTATGAAAAAAAAAAAAGAAAAAAACAAAGCATAAAAACTTTGAATACGAAAATTGCATTTTACATTCATTTCTACCAATCTTACTGCTGGTATTTTTTTATTTTGGATATATGAAACAATACTGTTTGTATAGTTTAAGAGTAAATGGATTGGTTTAAACTGCTTGTGCCAAAGAAATACCTGGAATATTTATAACAAGAATCAAGTTAGGATCCCTATTTAGAAATTTTTCAGCAAGGTCTGAACATTCACTGAATTGCTCAGGTCAAGGACCAAAAATATCCATAGGATATTGCTCCACACTTGGTATCCCTCATTAGAGATGTAGCTCTAATTAGCTGCTACTCAAACAGTAACTGAGTGTTTGTGGCTTAGTTCTTTTCAGTGCAGATTTTTTTAAAGGAAATTAAACATTATTCTTTGCAATGTTATTATTGAAATGAACCTCAGTATACTGATGATCTACATGAAGTTTATACACTTCATTGTTTGGGAATTTCTTAATATATACATCCAAACTCTGCTGTGAATACTGTACTTGTAATTTGCTTTAGTTTCTTTATTGCTGTGTTGCATTAAAATTCCAAATGAAGGTGACATATGAAGGATGTTAAACTCTGAGGATCTTTTATTCACATGGAAGTTGTTTTAACATAGAATTGATTATTCTCTTGAGTAAATCAGGATTTCAAGTGTCATTGTGCTGGAAAAGTCTATTTATATATAGGATCTGCCAACATCCCATTTCTTTCCAGCAGCAATGCCAAGTAATCAAAAACTATTCAGTTTGTTAAAAAAAAAAAAATAGAAAGAACAGAAAGAGGAAAAGTATTAGAAAAATTAGTTTAAGGCCTATGTAATTAATATCCCCTGTATAATCCTCAGTAGGATGTTGTGCATTCCAGGTTACATGGTAATCTAAGGAATAGCTAGAGTCAATAGTCTGGTTCCGTTGCCTAGAGGAAAAGTAGATCCATGAAAGAAGAAACATGGGAAGAAAAGATGGAGAAGAAAGATGTTTTGGAGTATGTTTTTTAAAAAATACGAACACAAAAGCCTGCAGTTGTTTATACAACTCAGACTACATTACGAATTTATTGCTTTCATGTACCAGAACATATGGTAACCAATAACCTATACGGACAGTTAGAATTCTTGGATATATGAGGCCTCTAACAACAGCAAATTTAGTTTAACAGTGGAGGCTTTCCTCAAGATCCTCCCCCTTGCCAATTACAGATTCGGTGAGGCCAGACTGTTCATCACACCACAAGCAGCTGATTGCATTGTCTTAAGTTCCAATGCTCTGTCCAAATCACATGGCAGAGTGCTGCCAGGCATAATCGGGTCTTCAGTAGGGTCCACGGGCAGGAGTAGGGGACTCCTGGCTGGCTCTCTAGACTTATTTAAGTATGGCTATTAATTTTCTTACCAAGGTAATTTCCTCATTATTATTACTGGTACAATGCTTTCTCTTTCACCTTTCTCAATCCTGAAAGATGGTGTCTTTCCCCTTGTCTGAGCTAATGCAATGAAAACCAGAGTGAAACATTTTGGACTCCAACACATGTTTCCACATATGGATGCTGTGCCTGAATCTAAAACCAGGGCTGAGACCTTCATTGAATGTATGATTCTTCTTTGCCCATTTTTTCAAGAAAGTATTCACCAGTCCATAATATCATCAGTTTCTTTTATATTAAATCATTATAGTTATTTAGTATTTTAACCAGCTGCTTATAGATTTCTGTGTGATTATAAATTTGAGATTTATATATAATAGTAGCAGAGGTTATTTTAGACAGCTTTTGAACTAACAGTACCTGGGCCCATTGCTCATCCATTATTTTTTTTTCCTGTGTTTGTTTTACAGTTCATTTACCTGATTTTTTTTCCCCTATTATCCACAATCAGAGGCAGTTCTGAATGCTTAAATAGGTTTTGCCTTCAGAAAAATAAAAAAAAATCCAAATAATTTCCTGGCAATCAGACATCAGTACAAAGTTTTCTTTAACCCAGAGATATTAATGATATGCGAGTTAAAGTAAGCAAATCTGGAAGTTCAAGATTCCCTCTGGAGATTACTATTTCAAAATTTCTCTCCCTATGACTGATCCAATGGAATTTGGAATTGAAGTTTGCAAGTACATTAATTGCAGTATTAGAATGAAAGTGGTACAGAAATGAGATAACATTTGCAATATTTTGATCCAATTCCAAGGAGAACATCTTGTTTTGCTACAGATGTGCTTTAGTACTAGTTGATTATTACTTTAGCAGAAAAGCTATTTAGCAGTGTTCCAACATAAAACACTGACACTGCAACACAAATTGTATGACATTGAGCTATACTGTGTTTTCTCTTCATTCATCTTGCTGAAATTTAAATATGGCCAGAAGGAGCGATACAGCTTCAGTGAATCTTATGCTAATGCTTTCCCAGAAAATGTTTTCTTTTCTTCTTAAATTATTGATTGAGCTATTAGAGGTCTGAAATAAAACTTTAATTAGTTGTTACAGGCTTCACGAAGTATGACCTGCTGGAACGTATGAATGGAGTTGAAAGCGAGCCATCTGACTACAGGAATTGCAGCCAGCAGAACAAGACACTTAACATGGGCAGAAACTTAACATCTGTTGTAGATTTCTAGTGTTTTGGGCAAAGCAATTTTTAGCTGAAAGTTGACTGATGTTTTTTAGCTGACTGCATAATGAAGTATGGCAAAATATATACAATACTGTCTTGAGTCATGCATACTGTCCATTTTAACTGGTAATTTCACATTTGAGTGTCCTTGTCTGTCCACAAGCTAAAATTCATCAGTCTAAGGGCATGTATCATATAAAACTGTCCTGGTTTGAGATTTGAGTAATTTTGTTCAGTGATTTTTACTTTTCAGCACAGTTCTTCTAACTAACTGCACTTTCTGAAGTCTGACCTATAACAAAAGCACTGCCCATTATTGTCTGCTCCTGAGATTCTTATTTTCAGATGTTCTCTACTCTATAGCTTTTTTTCTGGAGATAAAGAGAGGAAAGTGAGCTGAGGTTTTGGAAGCAACATAAAGAATTTTATGTGCCCACCCCTGTAATGTACTTGAAATAGAAAAAAAATATTTCCTACTTTATGTGAATTCAGATGACAGTGAGGCTCAATAACTTGATGATCTGTTTTCTCGGCTGTCTACTTAGAAACATCTCTTTGCCCTATTTTATTTACATTTGTTGTAATAGTTGTAATATGTGCACCTATCTCAGACTATAACAGTTCTCTGATGATTTAATTTCAGGATAAAACTTGGATTTAATTATCAGTATAGTTGTTTCAGGAAAAGTACCTTTCAGTAGATGAAAAAATGACAGTATTAGCAATTAACATGATTTTATTGCAGGATTTCCAAAGTTTGGGAAGGTTTATTAATGATTTTGAAATCAGATATATTGCCATATCCAAAATATCTGCCATTTCTTAGTATTGTCATTGGGACTTATTCTTTCCTTATGGAGTGCAGTGATTGCAAAAAACCCTGGTAAGAAGCTGAGAGCATGAAATGATCCTAAACATATTAATGATAAACTGGCTTATGTGACACTTCAACAAAGGGGGTTGGGGGCTGCTTTTTCAAGTGAAGGAAGACACAGGTAAAAATGAAGGAGTCCTCACTAATGATCTTGCAGTCTTCTTTTCTTCCCAGTGAGGTTGAGGTTAGTTTATAAAATATAGGACACTAAAGAACAACAAGGGCAGCAGAGAGTGGTTAAGAGAAGAGAAAGCTGCCTAATATGAAACTTCAAGAGTAGTAAGAGGGGAAAAAAGTCTTGTGAATGAAGCAGAAAGACTCAAGAGAAAGGAAGAACAGGAATCAGATCATGGTGGCACTGGAACATTTAAAAAAAAACGAGCGTGCCACAGCAATAGGGCTGGCTGAATAACAGGCTTTACAGCTCACAGATTTATATATATATATTTTCTTTTTAGTTTGGCTTAGTTTCAAAATGGAACAAGTCCATTTTTTTTAAGAAAAATTTCTTCAGAAAAAAAATTCCAGGAAAATGTTTTGGAAACACTGACATACTGTGTTTCCAAAACCACACATTTCCCCCTGACCCTACAGCTGCTAAATGGAACTGGCATTCAAGGAGCAGCTCCATGGGAAGACAAGGTCTGCAGCTCAGCTTAGGGCTTTCTGATTTCAGATCAGACACCATGGTCAGGCAACATGTAATGGGTTTAAACTGAACTCTGAGATGCTTTAGGTTACGATTTATGCTAAAAAATATTTTTCTTCTTTATTTGTATTTTACATGTGTTTATATAGATATTTATATATATGTGCACATTTATCTATCTTTTTCTGGAAAAGTTTGTCTAGAAGAAATTGTGGAATTGCTTGTAGAGTGTTTGCATGTGGTTTTTTACTTTTCAGCATCCCTGCATGGCAATTCTAAGCATGATAACAGCTGACTTCCTTGGTTATTTTGTTTTTCACAATCCTTCTAAAAAGAAATCCATAGGTCATCAAACATTTGCAACCTAAAGACTAAAGAAAGTTAAGTAGATAGATAAAACTTTGCAATCTCTTCCACTCAGATTTATTGCAATTATTTCATTTACCTGGGATATATCAGTGTAGCCTGGAAAGATTATGGTCAGTTGTTTTGTAATGTTCCCTGCATCCTACTTTTTTGCAATCTTTCTTTAAATACTTTCCCCAAAAAGTTAGACTTTTTCAAGCCACTTTCTTTCTTTCTTTCTTTTTTTTTTTTTTTTTTTTTGGTGGCATAGTAACTAAGCAACAGTGTTTGAATTTTGAAGTGTCCGATACTCACACTTATGTGATCTACTTGTACAGAAAAAAAACCCTAAAACAACACCAAAAAAACCCCAATAACTTGAAAAATATGGGTAGTTTTAAATGAGAAATAGATTATAATCTACAGGTACATACCAGCATGCAGCAAAAGTATGAATAGCTCGTCAATTATTCACAGTGAATCATTTGCTCAGACTAAGAGTGAAAGAAAAAGACAGCAAAAGAATAGAAGTTGGAAAACCACACAAATTAGAGAAAATACAAAAGGCCTAGTTTTTTGTCTAAGTGTGAAATTTAGAGCTCTTACAAATATCAGCATATATATTTTTGATTAAAAGCTTTAGTGTGATTTGCTATCTGAAAAAATTAACAATGTCTTTTACCTTAGCTAGCAAAAATCTTTGTTGAACATGAAATTTGCAGTTCTTAGTTGGTCAATGTTTCCAAAACATCTCCTAATACTTTCACATTATGTGCAGAGTGTTCCTTTTGTGATTTGAAGTCTGAACTGTTAAAATTATTGGGAATTCAAAGAAGTTAAACTTCTGATATGACTTGATATATTTAGGAAATTCTCCCATCTTTGTTGCTGTTTTCTATAAACAACAAGGTTCTTTATTAGTATTTCTTTGATTAGATTAGGTAGCTGAAATAAGTTACATATCGACTTTTCCAATGAGTAACATAAGGTCTTGATAATGACTGAGATATGTTTTCCTTGAACACTCATGTCTTTGCTGGCAGTGGAGGCCCAAGTGCAAATGAAGGATGCATCACAGCTCTCTCTGAAATGAGCTTACGTATTTTTGTAATTAAAAAATTCAGACACGAACATGAATTCCAAGTTACTACATTTTGTAATTTTCAAAATATTGGAAGATAACAACTGAACCCACATTTAGGATGCGTTCGTTTAGGTATTTATAAATGTCTTTATGTTTAGGAGGAGAATTTATTTTAATAGAAATTTTATAGCTTTAAAACATTTTCACAAACAAATTTTTACGGTGAACAAGCACAAAATTACACATAGGGTTTTCTCTCTCATTTTGAAAAATGTGTGAACAGCCAGTATTTGTAAATGTTTTGTTGTTTTGGTTGGTTTTGGTTGGTTTTTTTTTAAATAATTTGCTCTCACAGTTTGAATCAGTTTGTCTTACTGCTTATAATTTGAATTCTGTTTCTTTGTTACAGGAGTGGTCGTGACAGTCACAAGTTATTTCCTTAGATTTCTGATTAGATAGATGTAAATACTATAATCCAGTTTATGCTGAATATGTTGGTAGGAAAAGAACAGAGCATTTATCTTGCACATGTTATTGAATGTATCTAATGAAAATTCACTTTTCTTGAGCATTCATACTGAGAATTCAGGAAAATTTTTGAAAGAAAAAAACATAAGAAATTAAAAAGCATTTGAGACAAATTATCTACTATGCCAACCAGAAGATCTCTTTGCCTTTTGCAGCAAGTCAATAACGTTATTGGGAGCAGAATCCTGGTCTTTTAACATCTGTATCTCAAATTTAAATGAAGTTTAAAGAACTATCTAATGCCAACTACCAAATATAATTGTATTAAAATAAGTTAAATGATCAAATTCAAGAGTTCATCTTGTGTCTCTGTATCTCTATATAAATATAAATAGACGAATATACACTAAGGAATTTAATATAATTTAGTTTTCTGGGGTTTATCCTACTTTTAACTTTAATATTTTCACTTCAAAATAGGTGATTCCTCTCTAATTAGGGAACTCACTATAGTTTTAAGGCCTACAGAGTCTTCTACAACCCACTTTGCTCTGTATTCTGAGAGGCTTTGTATATTTTCAGCAGCTGGCCCATTGCAATCTTTACTTACTGAAATATAAAACTGAACAGTTAATCTTGCATAAATATTTATAGATAGTAAAACTGGCATGTAATTCAATACTTTTCTCAATGTAAAGGAAAACATTTGGTAAACTCTTGGTTATATTAATTGTGAAAACTTGGCAGTGTTCCCATTTTTTAAGGTGTCAGTTTACAGTTGCATTGTAATATAATCTTATCGAAACTTTCCACAATCTGTTCCAAGGTTAGGGAGATTAAAGAACAGAAAAAGAAAGGGAAAAAATGTGTTTTCAATCAATAGCTAATATATATATATGCAGGAGAGATTGTTTTTAATTTTAAGTGCACTTTGTTATATTTGGAAATAGACTAAAATGAAATCTAATTGTAAGAGCATGTAAAGATACCTCATTGCATTATACAGAAATCATGTTAAAGGCCTTCATTTTCATTGCCTTATCTATAGTTCACTCATCTTGTTCTAAAAAGTCTCTTGGTAGTACTTATTGTAATAAGCTGGATTTTTGGGAATGCATTCAGGGAATTCTAGTTGATCTATTTTACCCTAATATCTCCAAATACTATGTAGTATGATAAAACCTAATGTGGTTAGAAGATGGTTGTAGAGGGTGTGCTGTACAGCAGTTTCACATTAGTCTTACTGCTGTCTCCCTCAGCAGAGATACATTACCTGGGACACAGTGTTTATAACCAAGGGAGAGCCTTCAGATGAGCCAGAACCAGTTTTCCTATCGAAAGAACCCTTCCTCATTGCCACTAAAATGTGAGAAAAGGCAAAGCATATGGATAGAGTGTGTGTCTAATTGTGTTTACTTGTTTTAAGTACTGGTTGAAATTCTGGGATAACTGGTAGATAAAAAACCTCTTAGTTCTTTGACTCAGTTTTCTTTGGTTTATTTTTTAATATGTCTTATCAAGGTGCTTAGACATTTTCAAATATTTGATTTTCTTTTAAGTGTAGTCTTAACTCAGAATTTCCTGGTATTGGCAAATGAAGATGGGAAGCAACCTTCCATTTTATATAGATGGAGAAACCAACTTGAACCTCAGGTTTTGTAGTGCTTGGGCTTCAGACTAACAATGCTTCTTAAAATCAATATTGTCTTGGTAATCTTCATTAAAAATAATTCTTTTTATCCTCTTCTGAATTTGTGGTTTTGTATACAGCTGTATAACTTTACAATACTAGCTGTAATGCATCTACAATATATTGTGTTAAAACAAATGCGAGTACTAACCTTCCCTTCCCCTCTCTGCTCCTTCCAAGCCTTCAGGTAGCTAGCAGCTAATATATCTCGTTTCTAGGTTACCAGTGAACCAGATGGTAAGAGAGGAAGAAAAAGAAAAAAAAAAAAAAAAAGGAAGAAGATAAAAACATGCTTTTTCTGCACTTATTTAATTACATTGTGCTAAAACCACATTCCAGTAAAAATGTGCTGCTTTTCAAAATGTGAGTAAAATACCTGTAAGAGTTTGGAGATGTAAGTCTGTAACTGTTAAAATAAGCTGTCATGGAATATAACAACATTTAATACATGCATCTGTGTAATTATGCATAATAGCTGGTGATCATTGTTTATACTGATAGGAAGGATATGGGGGGTGGGGCAGGGGGGGGTCTGTTGTGCATTTAACTGGTCCTCTGCACCTGCAGAAAGCAGACGACTCTTCTCACTGTGGAGGAAACAAGATAATGACAGTATGATATTAAATGCAAACATTAATTCTTTGGAATAAAATACCAGGAAGAAGTCTATCAATTAAGGTTTGTTATTATGAGCAGCAAGATTATGTTGCATGTCAGCTTAAAGACAAATAACAGACTAGTGGAATGAAATTCTTAATTCTCTGTTTACCACATAGCTGCTAAATCCATTAGTACCACTTTGCAGAAGATTTATATTGGCTATTTAAAGCTTCTGTTTGTGATAAACTCTCTCTATACATATTAAACTCTACTTGGTTTCTGAAGTAAGTAATGAAATTGTCAGCCTGTGTGATCTAATACTTTAGACTAAAATAAAAACAAGTTGCAGTGAAAACGTAATTGTACTAATAATGGGACTCTCAGCAGGTCTTCTTATCTCAGGCATAGTCCTGCATTAAGGTAGCTAAATGGTTTTTGGACTTGCATCCAGTCAATTTGGAATTTGGGTGGGACTAGCCCAGGACTTTCTACATCCAATATATGTGCAGTATAAGCACACACTAAGCTGATTGGTTATTTATAAAATGCAACTTAATGTGTTTGGGAAAGATTACATTCTGCTGAAATATTTGCACTAGCATAGGGGTGTGTATACCTGCCATCTGGGGCTGTTGAAAGCTGGTAAAGACTAGTCCCAGAGATAAAAAAGAGTAGTTGGAAACTACTCTTCTAGCTACTATTCTCTCCCACTAACAAGATTTATCTATCTTTAAATTATTATGGATATTGCATCACATCCTTTGTAGTCTGAGCTTTGGACTAGGATCTCAAGTAGAGGTGATTCAACAGCACTGGTGGATAGGTTCCTTGTGGCATCTCAGAGGCCACTTCGGTTGTTTTCACAAGTAGACCTGTTGTGTGGTGATGTTCAAGTATCACAAGTACAAATATGAGATGGGGAAAACCAATTCTCAGTCCTCATAGACTTCAGTCAGTCACGATATCTAATCTTTCCTTTTTGAGGAAAACATCTCGCTGGGACTTGTTAGTAAATGAGCTACTCTTCAGTAGTTATTTTGGCTTCCTTACATACTAAACTTTTTAGAAAGGGAAATGGAGCCAATACTATAGAGCTGGCAATGGATCAAGCTATCAAATTTTTGTAATGGTTGGTATCAGCAGTGTCACCTAATCATCACAGTACCTGTCTGGACAGAGTCTTTCATTTCAGCATATTACGTGTAAGAAGGCAATGAACATAAATGCACAGTTTAAATAAACACCTTGAAAGTAAGGTCTGATGAAATTAGCTTCAGATAATTTCATCTGGACAGGCGAGAGAGTTCAGAGGAACCTGATGAAGTTCAACAAAGGAAAGTGCAGGGTTGTGCACCTAGGGAGAAATAACCCTTGTACCAGTACAAGTTAGCTTTTGACATGCTAGAAAGCAGCTTCATGGAGAAGAACCTGGAAGTCCTGGTGAACAAATTAACCATGAGCAAGGTGTCCTTGTGGTAAAGAAGAGCAATTAAGAGGAGTGTGGCCAGCATGTAGAGGGAGGTTCTCCCCTGCCTCTACTGTGCCCTAGTGAAGCCACATCTGGAGTATTGTGTCCAGTTCTGAGATCCCCAGTTCAAGCAAGACAAGGAACTACTGGAGAGAGCCCAACAGAGGGCCACGAAGTTGATAAGGGGACTGGAGCATCCGTCTTACAAGGCAAGGCTGCGAGACCTGGAGCTGTTCAGCCTGAAGAACAGAAGACTGGGAGGGGATCTTATTAATGCTTATAAATATCTGAAGGGAGGGTGTCAAGAGAATGGGGCCAGACTCTTTTCACTGTTGCCCAGCAACAGGACAAGGAGCAGTGGGCACAAACTGGAACACAGAAAGTTCCATCTGAACGTAAGGAAAACCTTCTATACTATGAGGCTGACAGAGCACTGGAACAGGCAGCTTGGAGAAAAGCTGGAGTCTACTTTTCTGGAGATTTTCAAAACCTGCCTGGATGCAGTCCTGTGCAGCCTTCTGTAGGTGATCCTGCTTTAGCAGGGGGATTAGACTTCATGATCTCCAGAGATCCCTTCCAACCCCTACCATTCTTGTGATTCTGTGATAAATACCGATACTGTAACGTTAGATTGGAGCAAAGGGTCTTACTGTATTTGCTGTTTAACATTTAGTCTGCTGAACATATTAACAAGCAGCACATCAATAAGATAATTGCTTTTTTGCTGTTCAACTCTTAGAACATTTCTGCAAATCCAGAATACCCCCACTGCAGTCAACTACATTGCATTGGATTTAAATCAGTAACTATGTGCAGAACCTCGGTGACACAATCCCAACCCATTCTCATAGTCTGAATTGCTGTAATAGGTGCAGGGCCACAGTACAAGGATGCTTCTATTGAACAACCCATCTGCTTGTAATAAGGAATATATTAACGATAATTAAATGCAGTAGAATCAAGAGGGAGAACACAACTCATGTTCATATCATACTAGAAGAACATTACTTTATACTTAGAATTAATGTGCAATAATCATATTCGCAAACTGACAATTCCAATCAGCATTGTGGAATTATACAATTAAAGCATCAATGTAATTAGGAGCAAAGCTTCCTGATAGCCCACATTACAAACAAATGACTATAAATTTGAATAATGTGCTCATCGTGAAATTGGCCGTTAATCAGATCATAATCAGCATTATAGTAAATCATAAAAGAAATAGATTATCTGGCTTAAGAACAAAACACTGCCCTTAGCTCATCTACAGTTCAGGTTATATGTTTGTATGCATACTGTATCTTGGGGTCCTTTCTTCCTGAGCCTCTGTTTTCCCCTCCCTATGATTTTGTGAGGTTTGTGTGCAGTTGAGGTAATACACATCAGAACTAGGTAAATGGAAGTGAGAAAATCATCACTCAGTCACTCTAAGTCCATTAGAATGAAGAACATGTGAAGAAGTACAAATGAAGGCTATTGACATTGCTTATTTCTTTCCCTTCAGGAAAGCCATTTTCAACTGTGCACATTTCCATTAGTGTAAACAGTTATTGGTGACATCAATTTCAAGCTTACTCTTAGTAGAATATTTTCACAAATGGCTTGAGAGACAGAAGTGTCACAGATGACTTCTAAAACAGTATTACTCCTAAAAGGAGAGTGGACACGCTTGCTTACTTTTTCCTTGGCATTATCTTCAGCACTTCTGTGGTGAATTGTATTAATTTCTTGGCCTGACTGGAAGCTGATCTTCCCAGAAAAATGTTTTCATTAGGACAAATCAGCTGAGCTGGTTCACCCCAGAATCACCACAGCCCAAACAAAGCAGCAGGGCAGGGAGACAAGATGGAGCCAGAGGTTTATTGCAGCTTAAGCAAACCTCAAAATTCATTTTGATGGTGGTCATTTTGATGATTTCTGACTTACACCAAAGTCTCAGAAATCAGCTAAAATGTTTTAATGCAGTGAAGTAGGCTTTAAATGGAAATAAATACCAGGTAGGTTCTCTGAGAGTTTTCAGGTACTTGTGCAGAAGAAGCTTGGAACTCCAAATGCTATTTTATGACAAATAAATAAAATACATAATAATTATAATGATGATGAATTTTGACTGCTTGTTTATAACTAACAACCTAAAGACTAATTAACAATCTGGAAACTAATTCTCCTAGCTTCAAAGTGTGAATTAGTGTTTCAGCGTATTTATCGATTAATAGTATTAGTGTTGTTATACCTGTGATAATAAAATTAAATAAATTAGATTAATTTTGTGGATCAAAGATATGTCTCTATTAGACCCACTTTGTACAGCTGTAAAGGAGGTTTTTTAGTCATTTAAATTTTTCTTCAAAGTCTGAAATTGGAGCAAAATTTTTCAAGCTGAATATAGCTGGAGAATAATTGCTTTTAGTTTAATGTAATAATTAGACAATCTGAGAGAAATTGTTGCTGGGTTGGTACCTCTGAAGCAAAGGGTAACATTTTCAAGCAGAGAAATAATAAGACTATTGACTGGGATAGGACAGCAACCTAATATGTTAAGGTGGTTTTATGTTAAAGCAATTGTGAGGCCCTAGAAGTCTCATTCCCTGGAAGAATCAGGCACCTGAAGGGCAAAGACAAGGACCAAGGAGCAAGCTGATTGCCTTCTTTAGTGATATTACTGGTTCTGTGCATGAGACGTAAGTGATGAATTGGATATATCTTTACTTTCATGAGGTTTTGGACATCATCTCCCACTGTATTTTTCTTGGTAAGGTGAGCGGGATGATGGGACTGTTAGAAGGAAATTAGCTAGACCAAGGGCAGTAATCCACAGTTTGGGTTCTGGCTGGTAATCTGTAAATGACCATAATAAACAGGGCTTGATATTGGGACTGGTGTTGTTCAATCACCTTCAGCAGTGTTATGGATGATGACACATAGTATACCCTTAGCAAGTCAGTAAAGGAAATGCAGCTGACTGAGAATGGCAACGCTTAAGTCTGGAGAAAATTGAATAAATCTGAGAATTGTGTCTACAAATATCTTGTAAGCTTCAACATGGCAGAGTAGAGAGTTCTGTTTTGTGGTCAGAATTACCCTGGGCAGAATGGGAAGTGACTGGCTGAGAGATCTACAGAAAATGATTGAGATGTTACAGGTGATGTCAGGCTGTACAAGACAACAGCATTCTCTGACTTGGAATAAACTGCAAACAATGTACAAAGTTGAATTTTGAGGAGATGTCCACCAGACAGGAAACATATCATCCTCCTTACTTGTCGTTGCCAAGGTCACTCAGGCAAAGTTTGTCCCATTTGGGCCCCTGACATTAAAACCATACATAAAGAAATGGGAAAGGATCCAACTCCTGGGCTACCAAGATGTTCTGGTGTTTAGAGAACAGCCCCAAAGGGAAGCTAAAGGATCTGGGTTTATTAGTCTACTGGAAAGGAGACTAAGGAACAATCTAACATCTGCTGACAACTATTTCAAAGGCAGATATGAAGATGGTGGGGTTAAGTTCTTCTTGGTAGGCAATGGCTACATACATACTTCAGACATTACAAAAAGCATTTTCACTAGCAGGGAGATGCAGTACTGGAACAAGTTTACCAGACAAATTAGAGGATCTTCTTCTCTGGAGGTATGTTGAGGCTTGTCTAGAACAAGCCTTGGCCTACCTAGTCAAGTGCTGGTTGTAGTTCTACTTGGAGCAGGATATTGTACTAGATGATCTTTGCCACAAACACACCAATGCAGTTCTGTGCTTCTTAGCTTTGAAGACTGATGCTTCCCTTTCAGACTTAAAGAAGGAGTTGCATGCTGCAAAGATTTGTCTGTTTCTCACAAAATCAGATGAGCAAATAAGACAGCCCTCTTCCACAATGCTTCCCTTATTGATAAGACTAAGTATTTGTCTGTCATCAGTATTCTGTTACACTGAAACTCTCTTCCAATAGTTTCATTTTTGATTACTGTCTTCTTTTGTGACTCATGTCAGTCAGACTGTTGTAAATGGATATGAAACTTCAGTGTTTTCCTCTGGTGGTTCATTTTGTTACTTCTAGTTTATACTGCTATAGGTGATAACAGTAGAGATTTGCTCTGAGTTGGTGAGAACTCAGTGGATATAAAATCAGTATTAATGTGTCAAGATTAATGATTTCAAGGATGGGTAGATTTTATGATCATGCTTTGCTTTGCATAGGATTGCAAGGTTATCAAGTGGTTAGAATTCAAAATTTTTGCTTTTTAAAATCTTGTGATAAAGACCAACTACTTGGAAGGTGATAATATTTTCAGAATTCCTGTGTGTCAATACATATTTAAAACTCTTGTTAGAAGGAGAGATAAACCCCATCCATACTTTCTACTACATACCTTTTTCTAAATCATTAATTTTTTGTAGAGACTGTATGTGATATATATCAAGCATACTATATGTGAAGTTTAACAGACAACCATTATAAGTGACAGGAATCTACACTATGGCAAGACAAGGATGTAACTCCTGGGAAAAGAGGGAAGTATATTCTGATGATCTCTTCCACAAACTTCTGTTTTTTAAAAATATTTAATATAATTGTAGAAAACAGTGAACTTTTTTTCCTTCCTAGTTGTGTAATTTCAAGGCAATAAAAAGAAGCATAATAAGAACATATGGAACATGGACTTTCAAAAAGAAACAGTTGGCAAAACCGTGCTTCAGATTGCTGTCAGGATATCAGCCTTTCGGCAAGCTTGGAGTAGAACAGATGGCAAAAGTCAAAACTGGTAATAGTTTTCCACACTTAACACAAGAGAGCAAATTAACAGTCTAATTCATCCTTGGCATAAGATAATTGCCTCTTCATTTTTCCTTTTAACAGTATTTATGGCCAAGGTCTTGTTCTCTCTATTTCTATATTCGAGCCAGAGAATCACTATAAATCACACATATGTGCTGAGGTTTATGTACTAGACAATGAAGACTGAAGTAGGATATGAGGTCTGTCTGTCAGTGGAGCACTGGACTCCGTTTCTTCCACACTGCATGAAACAAAAACAGTATGATGAATGGGAATGGGATGAATGGCTGGCTGTGCCTTGCTCTGGGACCTGTTTCCACAGGGTGCCTAGCTTTGACAGCCTGCATTTTAACCATTTGGATACTCTTTGATTTCAGAAGCTTTTTTTCTTGTGACTTTGATGGACTTTTCATGGACTAAAAGCTATGCATGTGCTTCAGTTTCTTGGGGCTTGTGCATTACTGGAATGATGATGGACCTCTGTACTCAAGTTCTTTACTAGCTGTCATCACTTCAGCTAATATCATACCACAGCAGACACAGGACTAGGTTCTTGTTTCTTTGGACCAGGGAAGAATTTGTTCTCTACCAGCATTTAAATGCTAAAACAAATGCCAGACAAACAACCCAGTTTTTTGATCTCTTCAGTGACTGTATCAAATTTTCACCTGAATAACAGACTGATTTGCATATGTCAGTTGCTCTAAACAAGATAACTATGGAAATATTATTCAGGTGAACTGTGCATCCTAGAGGCTTGCAAGTCTTCAGCTACACGCAGCTTACATGTGAGACATGAATGTCATTCATGTGCTGCATTCAAGTTTAAAATGTTGAAAGCAAGCAGTCTCTCCATATACTGATATCTGCTGTACCATGCCTTAAAGTGGGTAGTGTAAGAGAAGGTGGTGATGAAAGCTGTGATGCTGATTGCTTATGTAATACCACAGGATAGGATCAGTCCAGACAAGAGACAATAATGATACATTTTGCAAAACACCACTTTACAATTTTGCTTGTGATAGCTTGCATCGGAAATAGTTTAGGGAGTCAGCTGGGGCTTCCCATCTCAAAAGTAGATAGAGGATCTTTAAGGGACAGATGAAGATTTGACTGCCTTGCAAGTTTCCCAAGGTCCACCTTTGCAGTGATGACAACTGAAGCTGGGGATAATGAATATGACATGAAATGAAGTGTTCTTGAATAGGTGAAAGCCTTTGGGAATACAGATAACTTTGAGGATAGGGGGTATTATGATAATCAGCAATGGGTCATACACTAACTTTGTGAAAGATGTCCTCTATTTACTTATTTCACAGCAGCCTAAAACTTATGTAATTTGAAATTCAGTCTTTCCTGGCAGTACCCTTGCTTGATGTTGATGACAGTGTTACTAAGAAGAACATTTTTCAAACTCTTCAGAGTGCATGGGTTTGATATCTAACTTCGTAAATTTTTACACTTGAAAGGTAAGGATTGCACATGTAATCCTTGGATAAAGTAACACGATCCAACATAATTTTCTGAATGAACTTTTGAAGAAATAAAATTGCTTTAGTGGAATAGCACTTGATCTGCATTAAATTTATGTATGAAATTTGAGCATAATGAATGAATATAGAAAATGCACAATTCCTTTGTTCGCACCTGTTGATATTTTTTCCCCAAAAAATATCAGAGTCTTGTTAAATGGATGCAGAGATACATTCAGGCTAGTAGAGCTAAAGCTGTTGAGCTTTATTGAAACTTATTGAAGTCTTATACTATCAGCTTAATTATTTTTAGGACATCTAATTATAACAACCAACAGGATAATGTATGCTACAAGTCTTACTAATTTTGAAGTGGTAGAAAGACTGGGTATTCAGGAGCAGTTAGGATGAGAAAATGAAAATCCTTAATATAGTTCAATATTTACTGTGTCAGAATAGAAATGAGATTTCAACAAATGCACTGTTCTAAACTTATACATATACCTTCTGGTTTGAGCCTTTCTACCATGGTGGCTCATACAATGTCTTGATGTTTTGAGGCTCACGTGAAGAGAAAGAATTTTAAGAAGAAAGAGGGGTAGAGAAATACATGGTGTTATTGTTTCTGCTTTTCTCTTCGCAAAGAGAATTGTTGTATTGTCTAATTAGTTACTAATTTGTCTGAGCCAGAGATCTTTAATTTTAATTTTTGTACCTGCATGAGCATACATACAATGCCATATGTATAAAATACCATCTATAAAGATGGAAGTAATTGATAAGAATTCCTTAGTGTCCTTCCTGGCATTGTTCTATTTCTTCCTGTGAGAACTCTAAGGACAGTTAGATTTGATGCAACTTCTGATCAAATCCCATTGGAAGCCCTTATGAAGCAGCAGTAGATTTGTATACTGTATAGCTGTAACCACCAAAACATAGTAAATAATAGGACAGTTCAATGCATAACATCTTCTGCACTGCCTCTGCTTATGTTCTTTTCCTGAATGTCTGTGGAATCAGCAAGAATGCTGTCGTTGATATAAATTTTGTGGTGCAACCTGGAAGAATAATGCCCTCTTCCTTCTAGAGCTTGCTCTATTGCTTCTTAACATACATTCAAAATTTTCTTATCAGAGTGATGCTATATGACCAATTATTATGTATTTCCTAGTAAATAAGAACAGTAGGACCAGGCAAAAAGTGCTTTGTTTATACATCTTTCAGACTAATTTCTGCTAAACAAGTTCAATTTCAGAAATGCAGGTAAATATCAAAAGACTTTATGAGAAAGCTGTGATTTTGCAAACATGAATGGTTGCAATGTCATCTCAAAGAAAAAAGGCCACGTGGCAATGTGTAAATTGATGAAGGAAACTCAGAAGCTGATAGCTTTGTGAAACAACTAAGAACATATTACAAGGGAGGGTTCACACTTTATCTGGGCTTGACCTTGAAAACAAAGTGATTCAAACTGTTCCAGCTTTTCTAAAAGGAAAATACAGATCAGTAAGAGCCAAAATACACTTCAATAGCTAAGTTTATAATGTGATGTTTATTTAGTATTTCACACTGTGCTTGGTTCTTTTGGGAACATTTTAGTTAGTTTACGGTTCTATTTCTGTGTAGACTATTTTTATATAAGAAGCTCTTACATGAACAATGATTTGCTAAACAGTCCTGGAAAAATAATTGTCAAAATATTTCAGTGCCCAAAGTGTTGTTGCTGAAATGAGTGTAGGAACAAATGGAATTCTCTGATTTTATACATCAAAGTTAAACTTGAGGTGTGGAAAAAATCTAAATACTCTGCATGACTATTTAAATGAGAGGAATTGCTTTTTCCTGCTTTTTTTTTTTTGCTTTTTTTTTTTTTTTTCCTTCTCTTTTTCTTTGGAGTTTGAAGATAAAAATAACTGTAATTCATGCTGGAAGCAATTACAATAGAAACTGTGCACAATCTGTGGCTCTTACATTTATACCTTCCTATAGCATTTCATAGTCTTGCATTTTAACTCAGTTTCTTGTAGAACAAACTGAAGTGAACAAATCTCAGAGGAAATGAAATATTAACGGAAAAAATAGCTTTGTGCCAGATGATAACACATGCCACAGAAGAGGTAAGTTAATAATTGACAAAAGAGTAATGTCTTTAACATCATATACAGTATACGGTTGTTAAAAAGGAAATGTTCTAGTTTCGGGCAGTACTGACAGGTGACCTTGGTACAAAATGAAATTAGATAGATCTGTAACCAGAGTCCATTAGTGCCTTAAGTCTCTGGAAGTTAATATCAAATGAAAAACACTGGGGTTTATTATTATTATTATTATTATTATTAATAATTATTATTATTTTCAATAGCTTTTGAGCAGGGTTGTTCGCCTAGTGAGGATAACTTTTAACTAGACTTGCTAGGGAATTGAGACTAAAATCTGAAAAGAAGCAGGGAAAAGGATAGAGAAAACTAGGTGGGTAGTAGTGTAAGCGGGAGGCTCTCCCAGTTCTCCTGAGAAAGCAGTGCAATTGGAGGCCCATCCCAAGCGTCTGTACATGAACATACGCAGCATGGGAAACAAGCTGGAGGAATGAGATGCTGATGTGTAGAACTGTGACCTTGCTGGGATGACTGAGATGTGGTGAGATAGACCACTGTAGCACTGCAGCGGAGAGATACAGGCTCTTTAGGAAGGAGATGCTGTTCCTCACATCTCCCCATCCAGTTGCCTCATTCCTCCCCTCTAGAAGGACAAGAGGGTTACGGTTTTTATAAAGGTGGTGTCCAAATGCACAGAACTTTTCTGTGGCCAGTGTTTATGTCAGGATCAGAGCAGAGAACAACAAAGAGGATATCATGCTGGTCATCTTCCACAGATACTATTTGGTGTAAGAGAAAGTGGGTAAAACTGTTTAAAGGACTGGAAGAAGTCTTTCATAAGAACCTTTAGTTTTCATAAGGGACTTTAGCTATCCTGACACCTACTGGAAAAAAAAAAACCTGCAGGATGTGAGAAATCCAGGAAGGGCAACCAAGCTGGTGAAGGAGAACAATTCCTGTGAGGAGAAGCTGAAGGAATTGGGATTGTTTAGTTTGGAGAAGAGGAGGCTAAGGGGAGACCTTATCATTCTCTACAACTGTCTGAAAGGATTTTGTTGTAGTGAGGTGGGCGTCTGCCTCTTCTCCCAGGTAAATGACAGGACTAGAGGAACTGGCCTGAAGTTGAACCAGGGGAGATTTAGACTAGATATTAGAAAGAATTTCTTTACTGAAAGAGTAGTCAGGTTCTGGAATGGGAGGTGGTGGAGTCACCATCCCTGGAAGTATTTGAAAAATGTGTAGATGAGGCACTTCAGGACATGTTTTAGTAGGATGGTGAGGTGTTGACAGTTGGATGCGGTGATCTTAGAGGTCTTTTCCAACTGTGATGATTCTGTGATTCTGTAATGGACCTGTTACTCATGAATCAGAAGAACTGATCAGGGATATGATGGCTGGCAGCAGTCTGGGCTGTCATGAGATGATAAAGTTTAAGATCATGAGGGAAGTGAGGAAGGTGAGAAGCCCTATGACTCTAGGCTACAGGAAACAAGATTTTAGCTTATTCTGGAAACTATAAGATACAATCTCATTGCCTATGGGAAGCCAGGGGGAAGTTAACTATTGAGATCCAGGATAACTGCCTGATCTTCAAGGAAAACTACAAATACTGCAAAGAACAGGACTGCATTGTAATGCGCAGGAAGTAAGCAACACCCCAGTTTTGCTGAATAGTAGACTCCTGATTAAGATTAAATTCAGAAAGGAAGATGGACTAAGCTATAGGCTACCAGAAAAAATATGTTGCCTGGAAATATAGGGATGAATTGCAAAAGCCAAAGCTCATATGGAAGTGAAATTGGTGAGGGACAAAGACAGTAACAAGATAGGCTTCTGTTGTACATGTATTGTGTTTGCGTAACAAGGCTTCGGTAGCAGTGGGGTTTACAAGGGTGACTTCTGTGGGAAGGTACCCTAAGTTGCCTCCATGTCTGATAGAGCTGGTGCCAGCCGGCTCCAGGAGAGACCTGCTGCTGGCCAAAGCCAAGCCCATCAGTGACAGTGGTAGCACCTCTGCGATAGCATATTTAAAAAGGGGAAAAAACTGCTGTACAAAAACAACCAGAAGAGAGGAGTGAGAATATGTGAGAGAAACAACTCTGCAGATGCCAAGGTCTGTGAAAAGGGAGGGGAGCAGGTGCTTCAGGCACCAGAGCAGAGATTCTCCTGCAGACTGTGGTGAAGATCATGGTAAGGCAGGCTGTCCTCATGCAGCCCATGAAGTTAATGGTGGAGTAGTTACCCATCCACCTATAGCCCATGGAGGGTCCTATGCTGGAGCAGATGGATGCCCAAATGAGTCTGTGACCTTGTGGGAAGACTGTGCTGGAGCAGGCTCTTGGAAGGACCTGTGAACCATGGAGAGAGAAGCCCATGCTGGAGCAGGTTTGCTGGCAGAACTTGTGACGCCATGGGGGATCTATGCTGGAGCAGTCTGTTTATGAAGGACTATACCCTGTGGAAGGGACCCACTGTGGAGCAGTTTGTGAGGAACTGCATCCCATGGGAAAGAGTCAAATTGGAGGAGTTTGTGGAGGAATATGTCCTGTGGATGGGACCGTGCACGTAGGGGAATACAGTGAGGAAGGAGTGGCAGAGACAACATATGATGAACTGATTGCAACCCCAACTCCCTATCTCCCTGCTCCTCTAAAAAAGGGAAGGAGATAAATTGGGAGTAAAGTTGAGCCCAGGAAGAAACGAGGGGTGGGGGGAAGGTGTTTTAAGATTTGGTTTTATTTCTTATTATCCAACTCTGATTTGATTATTAATAAATTAAATTTAATTTTCCTAAGTCAAGTCAGTTTTGCCTGTGACAGTAATTACTGAGATTTCCCTGTCCTTGACATATGAGCCTTTTGTCATAATTTTCTCCCCCTGTCCTGTTGAGGAGGGGGAATGATAGAGCAGCTTGGTGGGCACCTGACATTCGGCCAAGGTCAACCCATCACAGTACAGCAGCAACAAATGGAAGACCAAGGAAAATGAGGGACTCCTGTGGAAAAGGACATGAGAAATGCTGAAGTACTCCATGCTTTCTCTCATTGCTTTTAAAGGTGAAGTCAGCTTTCAGGACTTCTGTGTTGCTGTGACAGACTGGCAGACTCTGGAGGAGTGAAGTAGTACCCATGCTAGCAGAAAATCAAGCTAGGGACCACTAGAAAAAGAAGCAGCTAATGAACGTAATTTTTAACATGAAAAATTCTAATTAAATATGAGGAAGAAAGCCTGTCAGATTGAGCTGGTTCAACCACTGGAGCAACTTGTCACACATGCAAAACTCACTTGGACACTTTGGCAACTCGGTGAAACTGCAAAATCGGATCAAGCCATGATCCTGCATAGTCAGATGAGGACAGACATTGGAATTAGCTTTCTGTCTCATTCTGTTGTCAAGCAGTTCAGCATAGCTGCTTGATTTTTATCTATTTGAGACAAAAGACCTGTTGGAAGAAGGTGATGGCAAGAAGCTTAGAGAGACTGCACAAAGAGTCTATAATGAGAGCAAGCAAGAGAAACAATTAGCTTCCAGGATGGGATCAGATACTGGAACAATTTTGGGAAAAGAGACACAGAGATGCATTTTTCTGGTCCTCACAGCATGATGTGCTGAGGAAGATGCTGGGAAAGGGAGGAACAAGGAATTAAAAATCTATGTTAATGCAAAGGTGAAATTATTTTTCAGGTTAATTCTGGAATTTCTAGTTGTTTGCTTAATGCTGCATCGTTATTTTTCTTTTAACATACTCTGTGTGTTCATCTCATTTGAAATATTCTTCAATATATGGAAAGGTTATTTAAAATTGTTTTTAATTCAAATTACAGTGGAGCTAGGTTGAGGGTCTAGTTTCAATTGAAGGGGAGTAAAAGATAGTAAACAGATCTAATGTAAATATACATTTTAGTGGAATTGCTTTTCTGGTAAGGATTATTTCACACATTACCATTCCCCTGAACTTTTTAAAATAACATAAACAGACAAACCACACAGTAAGGGAAATTTGCCCTTAAAAATAAGCAAAAAATCTTTCCTCAGCAGGCTTGCAAAAATGGTATTTAAAAACCTCACTTCTTCTCCACTATTTTAAAGGCTAAAACACCAGGCACAGATCTGTTTCTGATCATTTATAAGCTAATTACTGCACTTTGTACTGAAATAGCTCTCTGGGATTAAAAATTCTGGTTGCAGCTGTGGAAAGAGAAATTCAGAATATTAATGAAGCAAAGATTTTTGATATCTTGAGTACTTTTATTCAGTTTTTGTATTCTTTCCTTTTCCATTATAAACTGCAAGAGAAATATAGAACAGCAAAAACTGAGAATGGTTATTTGATTATATTTTGAACTTTCATAACAGAGAGAGGAGAAATATATATATTTCATATTATTGCACATTAAATACAACTTCACCACCTTAATATCATTGGAGTAATAGGAAGATAAAACTGGGGAACAGCAGAAGAGGACAAAAGCTGACACCAACTTTTCAGGAGGGATATTCTGTCCTTTTTAAGATTATGAGGTGTAATTCAAATTAGAACAATTATTTGAAAAGATATGCAATGAATTAAACTATTTTTTTCATTTTTTTTTTTTCCTGCAAAGGATTTATTGGGTCAATATTTCTACCTAAAATCTCTGGACATTTGTATTTTGTCTTGGTATGTGTGCCTGAGCAGAGACAATGTCCGTGGGGCTTTAAGCTTCCAGTGCTTCAGCAACCATCCACATGCAAGGTAGCCATCTGACTTCAACTAGAGGTGCTGTCGAGATACTTTGATTAAAACTGATGGAACGTGGCTGGGCTCCCTTGCAGAATGAAGCAGACCACTGAAATCAAATATTTTGTCTGAACCTTATTCCTGTGGGAGAGGAAGTTCTTCCTCTCAGCACCACAACTCATCCTTGTGGCATTTGACTTACAGCTGATTTATGAATCGTCAGATTAATATATGTACAGTCTGACCAGCTACTTCTCCAAGGTGCTCCTCACACCCATGCAGGAGCAGGTTGTCCTGCCAGCACAGGTCCTGCCACTGGCAAGGTATTTATGGGGCCTCCTCAGATGGGGGCAGGAGCAGGCGGATCTTGGCATGCCACAACTCCAGACAACACCTTAGTTCCTAAAACATGTTCTCTTACAAGTGGAATGAAAATGCCACTACACTGCTTTTTACTTCTGTCATTTTACTTAAAAGAAAGCTTTCTGAAAACATACTTTTCAAAGGATAAAAGGGGAAAAGAACATTGTTGCAATTTTGTGACTCACAGTGTTACTGGTGTGAGTTTCAAACTGTCAATAAACTCAGGATGACAAAAATAGTTCTGCATTTGTTGTTCATGGAGAGAGCTGTAAAATATTTCTTGAGGAAATAAACATGTTTGAAAGGCCATTATTTTTTTCTCTGCAATGTTTTCTTAAAAAGGAAAAAGAAATATTTTTAGTGGCATTAACTATTACAGTTTTGCTTAGGAATCTCAGCTTTTCCTCTAGGAAGAAGCTTTCATGAGGTGCAGTGTTTTGTCTGCACAAATGCATATGATTTCTCTGCATCTCTTTGGGCTTTTAATCCTGAAAGAAATGAGTTGGCCTGAGACAGCATTATGTAATGGAATAGAGAAGAACAGCACAACTAGCCCAGGAAAAGTGTTTTGAGCAGCTGGACTGCACGCTTACAGAAAGCTTTGCCCCATTGTGTAGCTACAGAACGTTACACGTCAAAAGTTACAAAATAGAGGCCTTGTTCATGCATGCAGTTATTAGAAAATTCACCAAAACAGTATGACTACTCTGACTAAACAGGAATTAAGCAAAATGGTTTAAAAACTGCTTTGGAATGCCATTTTTCCAGAGTAAAGCACTTCTTGCATGCATTTAACTTTAGTATGAATACTCCCATTGATTCCAATGGGACTGCTCTCAGAAAGAAATTAAACACTTGTAAAAGTTTGCAAGATTAGCCCTTTCCCAGTGGAATTACTTTGAATATATATTGGCTCAATAAGGGTAGGCGTAGGTCTAATTTATTTATTTCTTTCTCAGATAAGGTGATATATAGAAGTCTATTTCTTAACATAGAGTTCTGAGACTCTAAACTTCAATCTAAATTTGGGATAAGTGTCCTCTACGCTGTTCTTCAAAGATTCCACAGGTCTGGTGTCCTGAATGTTAGATCCAGATCCTTAATGCTTTTAGATGTAGTGATGATCAGGCTGTAGGTCCATTGTCTGGGCCATGAGAGGTTTGGAAGCAATGCTATTTTAAGGAAGACCTTCCTCTTGCCATCATATCAGTGTACGTATATACATACATATGCCTTTGTAGATCAATGTATAAATATATATATGCAAGGATTAATCCTTTTTTTTTTTTTTTTTTTTTTTTTTTTACTAGAACAGCTATGCAAACAGCTGTACTGGCACAACACAGATGTGTTACGGTGGGAACTGTCTAAGTTCAAAATGCAGCCACAGCTTCTTCATGGTAGAATTAGTGCTTCAGTCTTACCTTGCTTAGCTTTAAGTGGTCTGAGCCTAGGGGTGAAAACATAATATCTAGTGAAGAGCCTCAAGTCCCTAGGGGATGAGAGAGTTAGATGTTCGGGATTGTAAAGTGTAACACCCACTGATACAGTCATATCCAAGTCACCCATTGTGAAATGAAAAGGAGAAGGATTTCTGCATTTTGTTGGACGCAAGACTTTTTGTGAAAGAGCAATAGCAGAACATACAATGCTAAAAGTGAAAGGAAATTGTTTAGGGCAAACTGCTTAATAATTGAACACAGAGCAGAGAATCAGGTATTAGTGAATTATCACCTACAACTTTTAGATATAAAGAAGCAGAATAGAAAAAGTGAATGTGATCCAAAGTGTTTTATGGAAATACACTGAAAAGGTATTGGAAATAAAATGAACCAGTAGAAGAAGTTTCTTCATACTCCCCAACTGGCCTTTAAGAAGCAAAGAATAGCAAAAGCGTCCTGGCTGTAATTAAAAATATATAGTATCATCTTTCTTTGTAAAACACTGTCATCAGAGTCAGTGACAGTGTTACAGGGATCAGTGACAATATGTGACTTTTGAGAAACAATACCTTTAAATATTCCATAGTTGCTGATATAAATCAGGTAAAGGGATACTTGGAAATTAGTATCTGTTCTCTTTCCCTGCAGACAGAGAGGCAGAATTTCTTGAACCTATCTGCTGTCAGTTTGATTGATATAACTGTAGAGAGGGAGTTCACGCTTAGTTTGCTTAGCGGTATGTATTAGGAATGGATAATGGTACCTCATGACAGATCTAGCTCTGTTGTGGTAGTTGCAGTCCTTCCCAATGAGCTTACATTAACACAATAATAAATAACAATAAACAATGACCAACTATTGTATGGAAGCAACCTATAGAACATTTATTGTTTGCTTCTTCCTTGGAATCTCTTGCTGCTTTTGTGCTTGTTGCTTTCCCAGGTACAGCATTTTGCACTTGCTTCAAAGAAACTGTTTCAAGACAGCAACTGCTTAAAAGCCATTGTGCTACTAGTTTAAGAAATTGCATCTCCAAAATATTATTACACTGTTGTTTACAGTAGTTGGCTTACACTTGGTTCTGTCTTTAGCTTGCTGATAGAAACTGCTTGGAATCACAACAGAAACTGTTTGGCAAAAAATGACAGCTTAAGCAGATTTCTGAATGGTGATTTTTTTTTTCTTTCCTTAATCTAAATGTGAAAATTTTAGGTAAAGTGTAATATTAAAGTAATCAAATCCTAAAATATCTTTTACTGTAAAGAATACTCATTAAAAATAAAGGAGAATAAATAGCAAAGATCTATTAACAACTGAATGTGTAACAAATCTAGCATGGAGGAATGAATGATCATGCTCTCACGCAAACTCTTTTGCTCTCACACGTACTTGTTTGCATTATAAATTAATGTGGAATCCTTTCATTGGTGAAATGGGACAGCCAGTTGTTTCCAATCACACGCACAAGTGAAAGCATGGGTGTAACTAATTATACAGTCACTTGTGTCTCAGATGGAAAAAATATTAACTCTCCATGTGCTGCCTTTTTCCTCTCCAAATGGGTCAACTAATGTTTTAAGTCTTCAGATATGTAATACAAGATTCTTAAACTAGAAATGTGAAAGAAGAGCCCTGTGAAATGTTACTTTTTTATGAGGTTACACAATGAATGGATTTCGTTGTTGCAAATTGAAAATATCTACTGGATGAGATGGATGTAAATACAAAAAATAGTATTTTAGACTGCTTTGTAAGTGTCAAAATATTTACATGTATTTGTATAATAATAAACTTGATCTTGGAAGTGTACTTTTAGATTGTTGTATATGGTTTCCTTAGCAATGTATAAACATTACAAATGAAAAACTGAGCTCTCCTTTCTTCTTACAGCCTGACTTCAGTTTTGGAATGAGTAGAAATCATCCTTTCACTGTGTGGGTTTTTTTTTCCATATTTAGTAAGGTTTTATTTAATATGCAGTTCTAATATGTATTTGCTTCACTATGTCTTAATTTCTTTATATCTTTTAGTAATAGATATGCTAGGAATATATAAGGAAATTATTCTGTACAGGTCATTAAATATAATGTGAAGATTTTATCTGAAATTATTTTACTTAAATCAGACCATTTCTGTTTGTTTATTTGAGTGGTCATGACTAAAGAAAGCACACATATGCTTTGTGGTGCATGCTTCTTCCTATTTAATAAATATCTGGGATCTCCTTTTTTTGTCAAATATTACATTTGCCAAAATGTAGTATTTTGTCAGAGAAACTTGTAAGTAAAAGCAAATAAAATTAGAGGCCAGTTAATGCAGGTTATATTGGTTACTTCCATTTAGTATCTTCACGAGTTTGAGAATGTAGGCGTAAACCAGAAGCGAATTTGAATGTACTTTCTCATGTGAACATTATAGTCACTGGGCTACAGGGTGGCAATGATGTCTCTCCTCCTCAAATCTCTCCTGTGTGGTACTTTTCCATTTTGCACACAGTATTGTAATGCTCATTAAAGTAAGCAGTGTGAGATGTGACTAACATTTTAGCCTGTGGGTTAAGACACCTGGGTTCCAGTCCCTGGTCTGGAAAATGTTTAAAAATTTATGCAAAGGGAGAAGCTTCAAAAGGAAACACTGTATAAGCCCTTTGAGGTGCTTTGTAGCTTCTAGTTCCATAGTTAACAGATATATTTGTATGGACATTTTGTATGGCAGCTGTAAGTTCTTCTTGCTCCAGAAAATATGTCTCTAGAGCTGTAGAATTCCAGAAATTCATGCACAATTACTGAAGCTCTTTAGTCTTGATCTGAGAGAAAAGAGTTTATGCACTTAGCCTCAGTCAGATAACTGTGCTCTTTCTGTTGGTGGGTTTTTTTGATGTGTGTGTTTGTGGTGGGTTGTTTGTTTGGGGTTTTTTTTGGAATGGGCAGGAATTTTTTTGTGCTGTTTGGTTGTTTTAATATTGAATGGAACACGAATAAGAGATAGTCCTTTGTAGGGTGATCTGAAATATGAGTCTAAAGTAGATGCTCTGGTTTTTCTCTTCAGAACTGTCTTTATTAAATTTCAGATTGGTTCTTGAGAGTCTGTGTCTCAAGTTAGCAGTATCGCTACCTCTGCTACTGTAGTAACCAGCCTTTCCAAAGAGCAACCCTGCCATGGGAAGGAGTTGTGTATTTAGGTCCCTAAGTACTGAGCAGAATAAATGCTCAGTAGAAACATAGAGTAGTACGTATATGATGCTTCTAGGGATTTTAAAGGTCTCTCTTATTGAACTGTGTTTTTTTTCTAGCCCTATAGAAACTTCTCTGTGCATGAACAAAAGTACTCAGGGGGAAAAAAAAAAAAAAAAGAAAAAGAAAAGAAAGATTGAGTAGACAGAAGAGAAGGGAGCGAGACCACCTTCCTACTTTCCTGAGTCAGTGCCTGTACTAGAAGTGCACATGGGCTATTTACTGATAGCTTTGACCTCTCAGTTACAGTGAAACTTTTCTGGTGCTTCTATTTCAATATTTTTTGTTGAAACAGCTTTTGAGACTCAACGTTTCAGGCAAATCATGAGCATAAGGCTGAAAAAGATCAGAAAGAACATGTGAGAGGACAGAAGTATTTTTCACAGTGAACAAGTTTCTCTGAAGTTACTTTTGAAGTATTTACTGAAAGGTTTTCCTTCTAACTGATTTTCTGCTACAATAAACTATGGTAAACTTCTGCTATGATAGATACAAAAACATATTTAGGGGTACAGGAAGGCAGGGATTACTATCACTTCACACATACATTCTCTGCACAATCCAGCAGTTCTGAAATGGGAATTGCTTTGGCTTTGCTGAACAGCAAGAATTGGAAAACAGTGCTATCTTGTGGCCGAAGGGAGAGTAACAACTGGGAAAGAAAAGGGTTTACTTCCTCATCTGCCTATTAGATCTGGCTTTGTATCAATAATAATAAATACATCTTCAATAAAAAATGGAGTCTAGAAAAAATAGATAATTTGTGATACTTAGGACCTTAGAGGACTAAAGAACTTCTCCAGATAAATTGAGGCTATGACTTTTATGTTACACTCCTAAGTTCAAAATATCACTGTGAGGTTTTTAATTCTGGAGTTTGTACACCTGTGTGGTTAAATAGTTTACACATGCTCACTCGACAGAAACAATGCTGCTGGTGCATGTTATCTGGATTTTTCTGAGAATGCTTGTGAATGTTAGTCCACTGCAGGTTTTAGTTAAGACAAATAGGTGTTTTAAGTTTTTAGAAGTTTTTTGCACTTTTATTTTAGAACGTTCAGGCATTTGGTTTCTGACCTCCTGTGCTAAGGGACCACACTGTCTTCTCTGGTCTCAGCCAACAACTTTTCTGTTTCTTACACACCCTGTCAGCACTTGCAGACTGATCTTGCACCTGCTTGAAAAACATAACTTCAACTGAATGCAGAACTGAGGTTTTTGTGATGAATTTTCATTGACTTCAGTGGAATTCTGTGTAATTCGTTAAAAAATTCATTAAAAAATTCTGTGTAATTCACTAAAAAAAAAAAAAAGAGGTGTTAATTTTGTTTCTTACTTAGCACTTAACAATATCCTATCAAGGAAAAAGATCTGTCTGATTTCTGTCTATTCCTTCCCATGTTATCTGTGAATTTTATTTCCATAATATGATCCTGTCTTAATTATGGCTGTTGGATTTCTCTCTGTAACATCTATCTTCTGAAACTGATAAACTGTTCTCTGTCCAAATCCCAGTGAAGCATTCAAACCAAGAAATTACTTTCTTAGTTCATTAAGGTCTTAAACTTAGGAGAAAACTATGAGACTTTGGGAGTAGTGATATCTTTTAAAATAAGGTGTTCTAATTTACTAGTATATTTACTATAACATAAAACATAATGTTCTTTTTTGGGGAATATTCTCACTATAATGTTTGTGTTCCTAATATTTCAATGCAAATGTTGATTTTTTTTTCTTCCAATACATTTGACATCCTTTTTTTATTTCTAGATACACTGATAAAACTCTTGAACCAAAACCAACTTCTGATTCAGTCCTTACACTGATCACATTAATCTGGTAAAAATTATACTAATGAGACAGGAATTTGCATTCAGGACTAAAATATTCATAAGGCAGAGCTCAGATAAAACTTTAACTCACCAACACTAAACTTAAAATATTATTCTCAGGCTGTTGATAATATCAAGTCAAAAAAGAAACAAGAATTGTATTGCTAGAAAGGAAGTAGTATGCCAGGGAGTAAAGAGTGCCTGCTTTTTATTTAATCCTTCAGCATGGAACCCCTCTGAAAAGTGATGATTTGACAGAGCTGGTGTTGGCATGGTTAATTGCATGTGATTCTTAGTGCTATATGGTTGAAAGATTGCTGTGATCTCTAAATACAGAGGGAAGGAATAACAAATCAAAGAAACAAGAAAACGTGTGACCACGTGTAACAGTGGGATAGGAGATATGAGTTTTGGCAACTGGATTGTTGTATGTTGTTTGTAAATGGGTCGGGAGTGGATTGGAAGACTCTAACTCAAGGCTGAAAAACCCCTTCTGTTCATGCACATTTCTTTGCTTTTATTTGCCCCAGCTCCACATTTTGTCATCACAAGATGAATGTTGAATCATCTCAGAATTTTAGACCTGTGATAACAATGGATGGAATTCTTTCTGAAAAAAAATTCCCTGAATTGCTTGATGTTTTTTGAGCTACAGCAATTCTTTGTGTGTGCTAGAGAGCACCTTAGGTCAGGAGAAATAGCTGTGCACAGGTTCTGTGCTCCAGTACTCCATAGCAGAGCACTTAGCTTGGATAAAGTCTGTGTGCTTATCTCAAAGGTATTTAACTGCTTTGCTTCCTTCCTCATTCCCTAGTATCTAAAATGTGTCAAACCTTACCTTCCAATCTTAATTTCTTTGATATCCCTTAATCCTAACATCTCTTCAAAGCATTGGCCATTCTGCATGCTGGACATTGAAATGTGGATGGGTCAACAGTGGGGCTCTAGCCAGTCCTGTTCAGCAAAATGAGTTAATGACAGGTTTTTGTCCATGTTAGTGCATTATGATCTAGGCAACGTATCACAACAGATACAAAAGTCCTTCCTTGGTAAAAACATGGCAATTGTTTATTCTGAATTATTACTGTACTGTACTTAAATGGAATATATATGAAATAATGCTTAATAGAAGTTGACTTCTCCCTTCAAAATAGACTTAACAGATTCTCTTGGCCTAATTAATATTTGTAACAACTGAAAATATATGGCTAATATACTAGTTTTTGCCTCTGGACTCATTAATTAGAATGCTTGTATTTCAGGCCCTGGAAAAATCATTCTCCTTCTTTCAGAGCTTAGTTGCCTGAATATACTGCATTTCAGATTACATCTTCTCTAAACTTGTCTCCGTCCAAAGAAGCTGATCAAAACTACAAGGTTACTAGTACAATACTTTGTAAGAATTTAAAAGATCTCAAGGTAACTTTTACTGTATGTGTACTGTTTCTATGGTAGCAGTCTTTCAGCTGTTTTCATTGCTGCTTTCCAAAGTAGTTACGTATAAACCAGATGGCAAGTGGGTTGACATTTCAGTTTGAGTCATGCCAATTGAAATCAACAATCTCATGTTAAGTATGCTAATCCTTAATTGGAAAGTATATCCCATTTGCACTACTGAGTTTGCTGAGCTTTCATTGAAGAAGTCTGCTGGCAAATCTCTGCTGACATCTAATAGGATAAAGCAGACTATACAAGCAGGGCAAATGCCACCTTCTCTCAAAGGGGAGATGCTTGGGAGAAGAAGATGCAATACTGAAGATTAGGCAGTGGTTGTTTTTGTATTCTGTGGGGTTTTTTGTGTTTTGGGGTTTTTTTTTTGTTTTTTGTTTGTTTTTTTGTTTGTTTTTTTTTTTTTTAAGAGAGGTTGCCTTTATGGACTTGTTTAATGTTTAAACTTTGAACTTGTTTAAATGTTTTGGACAGTGTTTAATGAGGCATAGGAGTACTGGATGAACTGCAATATCCTGAAAGTTTGGCTTATGTTGACACCTTGGGTTTTTGAAACTGGGCTCAAAGCCATACATCCAGAAGGTTAAGGGCTCCTATAGGAGCTGCTCCTGTTGTTCCAAGAACTGACCATTTCTAAGGGTTCCCATAATACTACTTATATCTTCAGGCAATGGGGCAGAAAGCAAGCAGCAGGGACAGTAAGGGGGAAAAAAAGTTCTCTTGATCAGCTCAGCTGGTGATTTGGAAGGCAGGCTGCATCCTATCTTCATATATCATCAGTAAGAAAAATGTAATGTTTGTTTATGTTGAAGATGCTGTTTCCTATGGTTGTATAGCTGATTGGCAAAAAAAGAAGAGTGGGCTTTTTTTCTTTGTTTTTCTGTGAAAACTCTCAAAGTACAAATCAGATAAATTTACTCAAATGTTTGGGGAAAGATATAATAATATATTTTAATGAAATTGCTTCTATGCATTTTGAATGAGAAGTTTAAGCAAAAGTTGAGGTTTTCTTTTTAAGAACTAACCTTAAAGATAAGGTCATATCCTGCAGTCTTATCTTCTTAAGTTCTTATACATTTCTCCTCACATTTAGCATCCTCTCCAAATGAGAGGCAGGAGAAGATGAAGGAATGCTTTCAAAGCACTTGACTTTCCCCATTTGAAATATTTCTCTTGAAAGTTCAACCAATTTAGTATTTTCAATGCTGTAATTTTATTTAGTTGAAAAGATACTTTATATAATGTTCATCCCTAAAATTTATTACATTTCTTCTTGTATATATTTCTTCATTTTTTTAAGAAAAAGAGAGGGTTTTTTTAAGAAAAAAAAATAAATCTCTACACATCCCTGGTAAATTAACTCTCAGGTTTCATAGCCATTAGGTTTCAGGTGTTCATGTTTTACTCTGGAAGATCCAGCATTTGAAGGAATCCTGCACTGAAGACTGAGTAAAGCAACTAATTTCATCAGGTACATGATAAAATACAAGAGGATACAAAATCTCTGAAATAATTAACGTAGGAGGATAAGAACACTGGAAACAGTATGAGCCATGTTTTGTTTAAAGATTGTCTATGGTCTTTACTTAAGGAGTTTTGCATTATTCTAGGAGTTTTGCATAATCAGCATTCAGTTTTCCACAGATCTTTGCTAATACAGCTACAGAGGGAGGGTGGCACCTTACTGACGTGGACAAGGCATAAAAAGCCCTTTGTTAAAATGCTGTGGCAAAAATTAACTAGTTCCTTGTACAGACTTAGCAAAGGATTTGAAAGTTCCACAACTTCCCATTAACATCTCCTGCTGTAGAGTGTGTATTTTCTGATTTTTGTGATCCTGTGCTTATAGCACGTCTGGCAAATTTTTCTCATCCATACTCTGGCTGTATCCATGCTGGCTCTGCATAGCTTATTTCTCTTCTCTGTGGCTGGAATAAGCCATATGGATTAAAGCACGTGGTTTGGCAAATAGAACCTATGTCTGTGCTGCTAGTGTTTTGCCAATGCATTATAATGTGTCTGTAAAGTAGTCCTGATGTTGGATGAAAGAAGGACAGTGTAACAACCCTCTCATCTCAGATTATGTAATAAAGATATGCTTTAAGTTTTCTCCAGTTCCTGTAACTGCTGCATGGGAGCAGGGAGTCAGAGAAGTCATGGTGTCACACAGTGACTGTTTGAACTCCCACTCTATGTAGACCAAGAGTTGTTTGGTCCATAAAGTGGATGGTCATAGTCTTCTTAGCATTTCTCCTAGGGACTCTGCATCTGTGGGTAGCCTTGAAGATTGTGACTAGAGGATGTAAGCAACTCAGCCTGATATAGTCTGTCTAACAGACATGAATCTCTCTGAGGACAGGGACAGCTGATTGATAGTCTGATGTGAAATAGCAAAGATGTAAATCAAAAAATATGCTTTTTTTTTTTATTAAGCAAATGAAGCTTTTGCCTCTGTGACAACATTTCATGAGTTCAATCTCAACATTTAACAATCCACCAAAGAGAATAAAATAACATATGTGCTATGCATCACTTACAGATGAGCAGAATGAGTCCTCCTATATGAAAGCATTTACCATTGTTACTGCAGCTGCAGAGCTGGGCACATTTTCAGCTTTCAGATGAGAAGAAACATGGCTGGAAAAATAAATGAGACCTGGCTGAAGCCCCTTTGCAGAAGAACTCTTAAATAAGTTAGTTTGTCCTATATTTTGCTCTAAGTTGTCAGACATTTGCTGGAGAAGAAATTAAGAATTCTTTACTGACACAGAAATTCACCATCCTACTCCAGTTTATTTTAATTGGTTTGAGTACAATCTAATCCTACAGGTGCTATGTGAACAAAATTAATAAGTGAGCAGTAAGCAGCATTATTCAAGTCCCTGAAAATGGCAAACTCTCTTACTTTTCCTTGTTCCATTACAGAGTATGAGAGTCTTTAAATATTATAGTTCATACAGATTCATGGACTAGTCATTGTTTAAGGTTTCAGAGGATTTCTGGTTTTGCTGAATCAGTATTACATGTTAAACTGATTCTGAATACAAATCTCTCTATTCGCTTACGAATGTAGTAGCTACATCATTCTGCATCTTATGGAAGTGTTAGGGATCCAAGTGAATCATGGTGTTCAAAATCTCATTACTTATTTTAAATTTGAGCCCTGCCTATAGTCACGTTTGTCATACTGTAATTGCTATTCGTGTTATAGCCCAGTAAATTCTAAGAAACATTTAGTGGGTTAACTTTTCTACTGTTTATGCATGTGCATAACTTTGGCTCCCTAGAATAAGTTTTGCCACAGACCAATGACTTTTATAGAGTCAAGAGGTGAAGTCTGAAGTAATCACTTTCACCTACTAGCAAAACCATAGAAGTCTAGATTTGATTTACCTGCTTTCTTCAGTGAGAGATATATTTTAAGAATCTCCAGTAAATGCATTTTTTGTATACCCTATAGTGAGATTTTGAAATGAAGGCACACATCTTAATTCAGAGGTGCAAGTGCATGAAACCCTTAGTTTAAGGAAACTGCTAGAGCATGACAAGTGATGTCAGTGGAGGTGATGACCGGATTTGTAAAAAAGGCCAAAAGTACAAGAACAGAAGTTCAGTGCTCACTTTGAACTTCTTAACACTTTGGACCTAAAGGAACTGATTATTAATGGCCCTCTGAAGATCCCTAGACCTTCAAAACCTCAACTGCTGAGATTCAGTTAACAAGATGATGCACCACTGTTCAATTTTCCTTGTCTGTATATACACTCAGCAAAGCTCATTTGTTGGAAGATTATATTTGTCTTGCTTGCTGAATATTCAGCTGCCTGGTATCCTGATGTAGGACTTTGGCAATAGCCAGAAGTCTGTTCCAGCTTTAGCTTAAAGTATATTAAAAGATCTCAAACACAGGCATCTGAACTTCAGTGGTGTAATAGCTTACACTAAAGACAAATGGCACCTGTTGAGTGTATGTTGAGTGTAGAACAAAAGTTTTGAAAACAAATCCCATTTCTGCTTGGCTCTGCTAACTCCTGGTAGAGTGGTTGGGGTTTTTTTCCCCTCTGGTCTGACTTTGTAGTTCAGAATCGTTCTGTGACTTACATATCTGCAGCAAACTATACACCACCCTGTCTGGGGGCCAGCAAACTTTCCTTCTTTCTGTCTTATCTAGACTCTGGGCTTGCTCTGCTTACAAGCAAGTTCCCTGGTTTGGTCAGAGATGCTATTAGATTTTCCCTCAGCCTTTTTCTATCTGCCAACATAGAGATGTTCTGTCACCTTAGCATGCTTAGTTGCCTGTGATGCAGACCACCTCTAGAGGGTCTGACTGACCTAAGATGAAGTAAACAGAGTAGCCCCACGTCCCAGCTGGGCTTTGGCCCAGCCATCACCACAGACTTGCCTGACGGCCTGCCCAGCCCCCTCCTGCTGTGGAGGGGTGAGCCCTGTGAGGGAGCACCTGACAGCTCTCAGCTTCTGCCCTGCCAGGAGCCGCCAGCCACTGCTGCTCCCTCACCTTCTCCAGGGTAAGTTTCTTCAGGTTTTAAATTAAGCCATGTTGGCTTAGGTCTAAAAACTGACTGATGTAGCCTTTATGCATGCACAAACTGTTTCATATTTTAAATGCCTGTTATCAGCTGTTGGCTAAATATGCCTCAGACAGATTTGTTTGCCTTTCCTCGGCACCTGACTAGGAGCACCTGTACATCCAGGGCCCCCAGCAGTGCAGGCCCATCTCGGCATGATCCACACACGCTCCACACACGCTCCGAGGCTGTGCAGTAAGTGCCCTCAGAGGATGCTTGGGATCAGGGACAGAATCCCTCCCAGAGGTGATGGCAGCTGTCTGAAAGGTGACCTCAGTGATACGGCAGGGCTGCCACATGCGGGATGTAGCTGTCCTGGGGGTCTCCTTGCACCTGAGCTGTAGGCTGGGAGATGCTGAGCAGCCACATAAGGTGGCCCATGTGCTGTGCCTCCCTCTGCCCCATGGGGTTCAAGGGAAGGAAATGTGCCTTCACCAGGGAACTGTTCATAGAATCATCAGATGATAGAATCATAGATCCATCATTATCACAGAATCATAGAATCACTGTTATCTCAGTACCTGGTAGGATCCCAATTTTACTTCACCTCAGAGTGGTGGTTTTTGAGCATCATTTACTGCAGTGACAAAGCTGAGAAAAGCTGTCCCAGTTGGTTATGTTCTTCCATACAACTGCCCTCTGCCATTGGCCCAGCATGAGAAAGCACCACTCTGTGACTGACTGCTTGATGTGGGAGGACAACACACTGACAGATTGTTTTATCTCTGGTTTCTATGCAGAAAAGTCTGCAAAAATGAATGAGGTATTTCTAATAAGAAGGGGAAAATTTTTTTTAATTATTTTTTTTTCTTTGTAGCAGCTCTTACATAAAATATTAAACCTAAAAGGCCACACTAGATTGCTATTATGAGAAAATGCCATGTTGACAGGCATACTTTGGGTTGCTTTGTAGATTTTACCTAAGTTATTTCACACATTTAATGACTAAGGTTGACTTCTGTGATAGAAAGTGCACCAAGTATTACTTATGGCTAATGGTATCTTGACTGTATTATACTCTTTTGTATGTCATTTATGTGGGCATAAATAGGTATGTGTATAAAATATACAACAGTTTTAGGCATTTTGTAATATTCATTTTGTCTTTAACCAAGAGTTTAGAAGAGAGATGTTTAAACAACAACAATCCTAGTATTTGGAATATTAAGAGATATTGTTTCCACATTCAGCTCAAATATTGGGAGATACTTCAATACTTTGGGTATTTCTGTGTATCAGCACATGAAACAATACTCCTAAGAATATTTATTGTCTTGTCAAAAGCTGCAGTTTCATCAACTAAAACAGAACAGCACTTCAGACAATTCATTCCAGTGATGGAAACATTTTGCACTGTAACTATAACATTTTACAAATGCTTTCTTAATACTTTGTCAGTTGCTGCCATGTAGAAGTTGGATAGCTTCACCAGGGATGTAATGGAATTGAAATCTGACGGAAGCAAGATTACCTTGTATGGGAAAAAAGAATTCTGATGGAAAAAAATAATTATCAATTCTTTTTTTCCTAGTTGGGAAGCTGGTCTCATACTAAGGGGATCCTCTGTGTGCAATTAAATTTAAAGAAATGTCTGAAGTCTCCTGCTGCTTCATTGTCATTCTTGGATTTGATTAAACTTATCCAAATGCAGGCAGCATGGATTAATATATTAGCTGAAAAGTAATACAGTAATGTCAAAGTTCTTCTGTCACAGTGGAAAGGATGGAAATAAAAGGGAGCATGAAACAAAACTTGTAGCAGGGGAGAAAGTCATAAATGAAATCACAGAAAGTATATGAGGTACCTAACAGTTGTGAAAGCTTGTCATCAGGCAAAAATGCTCACCATAGCAATTTTTTTTCTATGGTTGTTTATGCTTTCAAGGTTATTTCTTTAGTCTATTGTTCAAGCTTGTATCAGTAAACATTATTTACATTCGTATCCATTTTTCTTTAACTTCTGGAGAAAGCTTTATTTAAATAACATCCCTACATAGAATCAAAGAGTCATAGGATCATCAAGGTTGGAAAATACCTTTAAGATCATCAAGTCCAACCATTAACTTTACTCCACGAAGTCCACCACTAAGCCATATCCACAAATGCTACATCTATATGGCTTTTAAACACATCCAGGGATGGTGACTCAACTCAATGTCCTTTCAGGTAGTTGTAGAGAGCGATAAGGTCTCCCCTCAGCCTCCCTTTCTTCAGATGAAATAGCCCCAGTTCCCTCAGCCGCTCCTCATAAGACTTGTTCTCCAGGCCCTTCACCAGATTAGTTGCACTTCTCTGGACCTGCTCCATCACCTCGATGTCTTTCTTGTATTGAGATGCCCCAAACTGAATACAGTACTTGAGATGTGGCCTCACCAATGCCGAGTACAGGAGACAATCACCTCCTTGGTCCTGCTGGCCACACTATTTCTGATACAAGTGAGGATTGTTGAAGCTCATACAGTTGACCTCAACCCATCTATCTGGTCTGTCCAAGTCCTTCTGTAGAGCTTCCCTACCCTCAAGCAGATTAACACTCCCACCCAACTTGGTGTTGTCTGCAAACTTACTAAGAGTGCATTCTATCTCCTCAATATCACTGATAAAGATGTTAAACAACAGTGGTCCCAATACTGATCTCTGAGGAATGCCACTTGTGACTGGACATGAAGAAGGTGACCCCTGATCTTTAAATGTTTTATTTTTATACACTTTTGGGAAGAATCTGAGAGAAAGGAAAGGGAAGATGCTTAGACTGTAAGCTTGACTTAGAAGTGAGACTACAATCCTGGGTAAAATATATTATAGTACATTTGGTTTTATCATCAACCAAGATAATAGACCCAAAAAACTTCAGAGTACAGCTGTCATATTTTGGGTATCTTAAAATCTAATATTTCATTTGAAATTTCTTGCATTAACAAAGTTGACTGATGACAAAGCCAAACATTGCTGTAGTAGATTTGACATTTTGGTTAAATTGTTTCCTTAAAAAAAACCCCAAAACCTTTGTTGTCCCCCAAAACTTGTACTGCCATTAGTATGAACACTCTGGTTATACTTTATCATAATAAGGTTTTAACTCTGCTGTTAGTGAAATAATGAAATATCCATGGAGGCATTATAGAGCACTTCCTCTTTGAACCCCTTCCATGTGTCTTTTCAAGCAAAGTTAAGGTTAAAGGAGCACTCTGAACATGAACAAGTAGGAGGGCAGGGCTAACATAGTAAGGGCCAGAAGTTTGATTTATAAACTGGAGGGTCAGAGCATAAATACAAGCAGAAAACTACTTCAAGTTAACTGGATGAGCTACCCTCATGCAGCGACTTTTCTGTACTTATAGAGAGTTTATAAGAAAGATGGAGGCAGACTTTTATCAGGGCCTGTTGCGATAGAACAAGGGGTAATGGTTTTCAACTAGAAGAGGGTAGATTTAGACTAGATATAAGGAAGAAATTTTTTACAATGAGGGTGGTGAAACACTGGAACAAGTTTTACAGAGAGGCGGTAGATGCCCTATTCCTGGAAACATTCAAGGTCAGGTTGGATGGGGATCTGAGCAACTTGATCCAATTGAAGATGTCCCTGCTCATTGCAGGAGGCATTGGACTAGATGAGCTTAAAGGTTCCTTCTAACCCAAGCTGTTCTATGATTCTCTTGTGTTTCAGGCCACCATGTTGACTATTAAATGGTTACTTGACTGAGGTGGTTTGAGAGATGTCTGGCAATGCAATGCTTGGAGGAACTACATGGACTCGAGGGTGTTTCTATTCATATAATAATTTACCATCATGGACAAAATGGGAGTATTTTTTGCCTGCATTATCTCTATTGTTTGAACTATCTTTAGGATTGAATCTTCACCTAAAAGGAGATTTGGTACCTAGTGAAGCGGTTGGGCTCTGTACAGGTATAAAGTACTGATTTTGGGATTTTCCTACACTGTGTTTCCAGGAGTTTAAATTGGAGAAAGCATTCTAATTATAAACTAAGCATGTCCACAAATGGTGATTATATGTTTGTAATTATCCATTTTACTGTGTTAGTATTATTAGTGGTAGTAAGTTCCGTAGTAAGTAAGAGCTATTCGGCATAAACTTGAAGAGTGAAGGTTGTCAAGTAGTATGGGAACAGCTTTTATTCTCCATCCAGATATATGGAGGAAGGTTTCATGTCTTCTCTAACATGGTCTTTGTTTTGGAAATGTCCTTCTGATCTGAGAAATAGCTGGTCCTTCAAATGAGGTTGGGTAGACAATGCAGCCATTTGTTTCTTCTATCAAAATATCTTGATTCAGAACAAGATTCTCTGATGTCTTTAATGTCTCTTGCAAAAAACTTTTCTGCTTGTTGTGAAATTCTAGGGAAATCTGTCTTCTGCAGGCTCTTAAACTTCTGAACAATTTCAAGTGGTGACAGTAGCAAATTTGATGCTTTGAATTGGATAGGTTAACACAGGAAATCAGTAGGCTCATTTGAAGAGTCAGATGACCTCCACTGGGATTCTGCAGTTTGAAAAGGTTCTCCAGATCCCACTCTGGTTCATTCTTCTCTTGGCAACTGCCAAGATTCTGAAGATGCCCATGTAGAGTTCAGGAGCTGTAGGGGCCTTTCTCCTACACCCGTTAGTCTTGCCTTTCACAGCCTGAACTGTTACTGGCAATAGCCCACTGTGTATCATGATGCCCTGGAGCTATAATAGCTCCCAGCTGTTAAGGACCCCTTCTCTTACCTGTCCACATCTAAGCCATCTGGCTAGGCAAAGCTGAAGGATCATAAGGCCAGCATGGAAGTTCAAATTACCCTTACCGACTCTTTGGATCGTCTCAGGTCCCAGCTGTCTGGGATCTCAGCCAGTGTAGAACCCCTCTGGGAATTTTCTGCCTAGTGCAAAAGCCAAAGGCAGAATCATGCTGTGTCCTGATTGATGTCCTGATAATTCAAAAGGTAGATGGAAAAAACAAATTACTTGTACATAGAAAAGAAAAAAATGATTGGTTTCTAGATTAGTCATAGCTCATGGGAGGTCTGACTCATGAACGCTTAAGGCTTGGGGACAGTAATATTGCATTGTGTGCTTTCTATTTCATACATAAAACTTGTATTCATGCAAAGTGATGGTTGAAAAATTACCCAGCTTGAAGTCCAAATTCAGAGTTACAGTCGAAAGCTCAGCTTGAACATTGGCAATTGTGTTATGCCTTAAAATGAAGTGTTAGAGATTACAGGGTAATGCAGACTCTGCTATTTCCCTCCTCAGCATGTGACAATCTGGTAAATCTCTGCAGTTCCCATCTAGGGCTTCTGAAAAGAGAGGGGCAGACTGGATTGCTATGAGGCTGCAAGACTGAGTGGCCATCACATGCAATGAATGGACCATGATGCAGGGGGATACAAACTAGCACCACCACCAGTTGTTAGGTAGTGCTGTTAACCTGCATAGACTAGTGTGAGCCTGTTTGTGTGGCTTTGAGCTGACAAAGATTGCCTCTCAGCCATGCCACACTGCCACTACTGCAACACCTCTGTGTTGCAATTACCATACCCACACTGTGCTCTCCACTGCAGTGTTTTGGTGAATGCAGACTTACCTGCAAAACTGCTATGGAAAAATTTCATGAGTGAGCATGCGTGGAGAGAACAGAGGAATACGACATGTTTTCCTTCTCAAAGAAAGATTTTAACTTCATTGTCTTTCAGTTTCCTCCTGAGCCCTCTTCATTTCAATGTATTTATCTGAGATTGTCTGCACTTTGCAATATGGTGCCATTTAAAGACATCTCTAAGTTGTCTCAGAATAACTGTAGTCTGGAACAGGAAGAGCTCTCTATGGGAGCCTGAGAGCACTACTCTGCTGATGCATTTCACCATTTCCGAGATCCATGCTCATCCTTCGAGCTGGACACAGGAGCTAAATATTTTGTAGTATCTGTTGTTACTTCTCATCCCATTGGCTCTAAATGATAGAGTACTAGAGCTCAAGCCTTCTTGTTGTCAGTCTGTTCAAAGAAGAATTGTCTAGAAGAATGACAGTTGTGGCTAATATCCCACCTGTGATCTTAGATATACTCAAAGGTATTTCAGTATAGTGTTTGTGAATTTAGTAAAAAAAAAATTATACACAAAAATTGATGTCTCCCTAGCACCTTTCTTAGTATGAGATAGACTGCCTTTTAGAAGTGCCCTCCTCTATTGACTTCAGAGCTAAGACTATTAATAACTTAACAGCTGTGAGTGTCTCAACTTTAGAATCATAGAATTGTTAAGGTTGGAAAAGCCCTCCAAGATCACCAAGTCCAACCTTCTGCCCAACACCTTCAGGTCCAGTCTACTTGACAGATGGTTTTTAACCCAGCAAAGAGTTCTTTAGCAGAATGCTGTGGGAGACTATGTCAAAGGCCTTACTAAAGTCCAGATAGACAATATCTACAGCTTTGCCCCCCATCCATTAGGCAGGTCACCTGGTCATAGAAGGAGGTCAGGTTGGTCACAGGACCTGTCCTTCATGAACCCATGTTGGCTGGGCCTGATCCCCTGGCTGCTTTGCATTTGCCATGTGAATGCACCCAAGATGAACCACTACATAATCTTCCCTGATACCGAGGTCAGGCTGACAGGTCTGTTGTTCCCCAGATTCTCCTTCTAGCCCTTCTTGTAGATGGGTGTCCCATTGTCAAGCCTCCCTTGTTAATCAGGACTGCTGATAAATGATGAGAGTGCTTGACAAGCTCCTCCACCAGCTCCCTCAGTGCTCTCAGGTGGATCTTATCTGGTCCCATATACTTGTGGGTGTCCAGGTGACATAGCAGGTCATTAACCATTTCCTTCTGGTTTATGCTTTCCATCCTCGTAGGGTAAGAGATGAAACCTGCCCTGAACTGGAAGATGAAAAGCAGTGAGAGCATGTGATATTTCTAGGATACAGTGTCACTTTTAGTCTCCCTTTTTTAAAAATGTAATTTCCTGGGATTTATTCACTAGTAGAAGTACAGAGCAGTGAATGCTGTCTGCCAAAGATTATTTTCTAGCTATGTACATCATCAAGGTGATATTGAGCCGATAGAATATGCAGACAAATGACAGCTTGAATGTCCAGTAAGCCTAGTGGCACCTGTTTTGGTTCAGTTTTTTATCTCCTGTGTTCCTCCTCATTTCGTGAGTAGAGACAGCAATTCTATGAACAATTTGCAAGCATGAATAGAAAAAAGGAAATTACAGATGCAAGAACATGTACAATTGTTCTATCAGTCATCAGTCATTGGTTCATCAGTCTTGACATTCATCTGATCTCTTTCATTATGCCAATTCACTACAGCTTGATGAATAACTACCTGTAAATTAGTTATTTTTTGGAAAGTAGAAGCCTATCTGAACTACAACTGATGTTACACTGTGCCTAGGTAACTCAGCTATTATTTGTTTATTTTTAACTAAATCACTGCATATTCATAATAGTTAGAGTACAACCTTTGTCATCTTAATGTCTGGTGGGTTGTTTTCTTGTTTGTTTTTTTTTTTTCCAAGTGTATCCAGTACCCAATATTTCAATTTATTTAGTGATACGGAAAGAATTAAGGATCTATATGATATCCTTAATAAAATATTAGGGATAAAGAAAAAGACTGACTCTGATGCTAAAGTTAAGTTTTAATTATTTTTGTCTCTAAAATTACCTTTACTTTGTAATGCTGGTAAGATTCATTCAGTGCTTGGAGACAACACAAGGAAATTTTAAAATAAATTCCAGAATCTGAATTTCTGCTTTAGTTATTGATTCAAGTATACAGCTCCAAAATACTGCTAGTGTATTAAGAGTTAACAAAACAGTAGGTGTCGCTCAATAATGTACAGGATTTTTAATTGCTTTTTAGAAACAGTAAAACTTGTTCTTTTCAAATTAAAGTAAGGGTAAAGTCAGTGGCAACAATACTATAATTTACATCATTTCTAATCTCCACTGAAGCAGTCTGCTACACAAGTAGCAGACTGATTAGGAATTAGAGGCCCACTCAAGCTGTGAATTTTTCCTTGTTTCACAGTGCAGATGCTGTTGGGTGGTATACTTGTCAGGTTATTATAAATGTCCTCTGTTATGTTCTTGTTTGTTAATCTGTTCAAGCATTTGATTACTTATTGTTCCTTGGCCTTGTTATCAACAACTGTGATATTTTCAACTACTATATTTGTATAAAGAGGTAAAACATTTTGGCTTCATTACAGAATGGTATCTAATTGTGACTTACTGTGTTTTGATGTGAAAACAATCATTTTTAAGATCTTATCTTTCTTACTTTTCACAATAAAAAATGTATTTCTGATGGACAACATGTTATGTAGGCTCTCTCTCTCTGAAACTTGGGTGGATTGAATCCACACCCCCACAGTGTTTTTGAGAGGAAAAACAATTTTCACATGATAGTTGAGTGGACAAAGTTCCCTTTGTGACATGGAAGATTAGGTACTATTCTACTTTGCTACTATAACTATTAAAACTCCTGAGCCTAAAGTCAGGATGTAAGAGGAAAGATGAATGAAAGGTAACTATTGTATCCTGGTCTTCAAAAGATCAAGTTCCAGTTAATTTCTGCCCTGAAAGATATCCTGTGTGGCCTTGGATAACTCTTTAAAACCTCAAAGAATGCAGTGCCAACAGCCAGGTATCTCGGTGTGTGCTGAGGATAGGTACCTTAATCCCTCTGTTTCTGAGTTCTCCACTTGTAAAATGGAAAGTGTGATACTGATTTACTTGCAAGGATAAATGTATTATCTGTTACTGCACTATGGGGCAGTAGGTGGAGCAAAGAAGTACCTAAAATTGATATCTAAATCAATACACTTGAAGGAGTGGTGGTGGTGGAAGCTCTGTACTGTAGAACACAATGGTTGCACATCTATATGTTTATTCCACTCAGTCTTGCCAAAAATACAAGCAATATGGACAAGAAGAACAAAAAAGCTCAGTCATTCTATGCTATAGGGGGTATTTTTTTAAAGGAGGCTATACAAAGTCATACATAGTTCACTGGAATTCAGTGGGAATGAAATTCTGTTACTCTCCTTTGAAAATTCTCTGAACATATAAAGAATCAGCAAAAAGCTGGTAAAAAGAATTTTTTTAATGCATTCCTGTAAATTACTCTTTTTCATGAATCAAAAAATTATTTATTTTGACCAGTGAAATGAAATCTTGATGAGATCTATGTTAGAATATTGACATCTGGATGCTGTACATCCAGTCTAATGTGTTACAAAAGGTTTCCTAGCTGTGATAATTTCTGTTTAAATTGCCTCATTTCCCTTTCTATTTTCATATTCCACCCAATCTTCACCTTTATTGCACAATTTTAGATGGCTACCAAATTCAGAATGGTCTAACCTTATGCACGGTTAGTGTCAGTTCTTCCTCCTCTGATACCATGAATCAGTTTGTGTCCTGTAATGGTGGAGTTTTCTGGGAGTTTTCTCATGTGAGGTGTTTGCTTTCCAGGCTCCTGTTAATGTCCAAGATGTCTGTTTTCTTTCTTCAATCAATGCTTTCATTGCAAAAACATCTGGGCTGGCCTGCTGGTTCAACTTCCAGCTAGAAGCACTGAAAGCATGACTGTCAGACCTGTCATAAACTGGAAATGCTCCTGTCTTTATGTTGACATTGGCAATGAAACTGCTACACTGAAACAATAAAAACTGGACCCAAAGGAAACAGGAAGTAAACCAGAGTATTGGAGCAAAATGAGTAAAGCTCATTTCTAAGAAACAGAGAATTTATTATATAATGTCTACAGTTGTGTTTTTCTGTGGGGAAGAAAGCCCTATATGAAACTCTCTGTTCTCACAGTGCAAAGCCTTGCCAACCTTGGCAGAGAACATAATGTCAAAATCTGTGTTGACTTCCCCCCTCTAAAAGCCAAACCACTGTGTTACTAAACACTGAATTACCATGACAGGGCCTATCTCCTCCTTGACTGCTCTATACCTCTTTCCTTACTATCCTGTTTGTCTTGTCATTTTTTTTATTGGGAAGTGTCTTTCCTTTTTTACACCTTTCTGAAGCCTAACGCCTTCTGGGTAGTACCGGAAACAAACAAACAAACAAACAAACAATTGGGAAATAAAAGAAGAAAAAAACCTCAATCTGTTGTTGTAGTGGCAGTATCAAGTTGAGGAATGTTAACTGACTCCCTTGGTGTGACTCAGTAAAATAAAACAAATAATGTTCTGACAAATACACAGAGGCAAGTTTGAACAGTTTTCCTTGTAGCTCTTAGGGTATATTCTTTTGCAGAAAAAACAAGATAAGCACGGCTGACATCTTTTCAAACCTGTTCATAGGGGAATATTAATCTCCAGGAAGCACAATAAACAGAGACCTTTCCTTCCTTTTCCTTCCTTATATAGACAACCCAAGAAATGCTGCAGAAAATGAGGGAACTAGAAGCCAGACAGGAAACAATACACAGAATCTGAAGCACTGCAGGTCTTGTTAGCATTAGATAATCATATGGCTATACAGAAACCATAGAATAACAGCCATCCTAATTATAGATCAGTGATGAAAGCAAGCTTAACCTTAACCCCATTAAAACAGCATCTGAGGAGATCTCATCAGAATGGAAAAATGTGGTAGAGTGAAAAGAATGCCTGAAGAATTATACCTAAAGAACCATGGTAACAAACTGTATATAGTCTTAGAACAATTGTACTACCTTGACTTGCTTTTAACATGCACTAGCTTTGTTGCAACTCTTATAGTAATGAAGATCCTGGTTCCTTGCCCTGGACAGCATTTTTCAAGCAGTTGCAAACTTTGCTATCGCTGTTCATGACAATTCCCTTAATTCTGCTGATGTGTGGCTTATATGTTTTTTTGTTTGTTTGCTTGCTTTTTTTCTGCAATTATGACATTAGCCAGTGTCTTGTCCCATTCAGTGGACAAGGAGGGAGGTGAATCTTTGTGTTCCCCCAAGAGAGGCTGTCCCTGCATGGCAGGGCATCTGGGGCGGCAGAGTCACGACAATGACTCTGAGGAACAACAACAACAAAATTTAATAGTTCTCCCTAATGGAACAATCAACAAAGAGCAGGGATAAAGGTGTTAATTTTGTATGCGATTATTTTACAGCATGACTAAATTTCGAGGAAAAGGAAGAAAGAGTTATTAGAAAAGAGGAAAAGGGGGAGTGAGAGAGTGAGTAAGAGAGAGAGAGTAAGATAAAGAGAAAAGGATATCACCACCTGTGGATCCAGTGACGTCTCACTGGATCAGTCCAAGTCTTCAGTTCTTCGGTGGTGGGTGCACCACAATTAATATTTTTCTGTCCCTTTATACCCTTGAGATGTCTGGGTGGCATTCCCATTTTCCACAGGAAGTGGTGTTGATTTACATGAGCCCCATGAGCTAGAAGTAGTGTGGTGCCTGCCATCCACCTCCCCTGTGGCACAGTCAGCAGGAGCATTTCACTAAAGAAAAGACAGAGTCCCACCTGTGCAGAATTTATCTCTTGTTTTTGTTAAAGCATATCTTCAAGGAGCCAAAGGAGGGGCACAGAGACATTGGGAGCAATCAACACGTCTCCCCTCCAGACAGGTCTTTCCAGACCTTATCACCACACAAGGTTTGAGAAACACAATAGCCAGGCTTTCACAGCCAGATCATTGAAATGCCAGATATTCAAATTTTCAAATGTGCATACCTTTATGCATGAGGTAATTCCTTTCCTTCTAAGCTTCTTCCTGGGGCTAGCCAGCATTTCAGTGGCTGCAGTTACTGAGCTCCTGGTGTCTCTGCTGACTTTACTCCTCTATTGTAGCTGATCATTGTTTGACAGGGCTAAAGATCTTTTGTTCCAGAGCAACTAGGGAAATACACTGGTGGAAACTATAATGTATTTTCGGTGCCTTTCACTTCTTGACTTTGCCTCTTGACCAGTCCAGTTTTGCATTGACTTTATCTAAGGGAAAAGCCTCTGGCCCACAATATAGACTAAAGTTATACAAGAAGTTTCTGGCATACCTAGTAATACTCGTAATCTTTCCAGCTGGAGAGTCTTACTATTTTAGCCAAGTAGTAATAACTCATGTTAATGATCTTATATTTGTTCTTTTCATGATGCTTTAGTTTATTTTATGGTAGAAATCTGGACAAAGAATGAATTTATCTGCTAGAGTAAATCTGTTATAAGGCGGTCCCTATAGTTACTCCAGTTTATATTAATAAAAAAAGAAAACTGATATGCTTTCAAATAAAATGTTCTGGCTCTGAATGTTTATAAATGCAACCTGTGCTTTGCTAGTATTTCTGTCATATTCCTTACACTTATTTTTATATTCTATGTTATGAGTAAGCAGCCAAGATATTACCAGCTATCACATGTTCCTAGTAGACTCTTAATTTATTTTTCTTAATTTATTTTTCTAAAAATCTGGATCCTTTTGATTTCATTGATTTGTCAATATGTAACATTCCACCCAGTAATATTGTACAAACTTGAGCTGTTCTGATGATATGATGTTTGGATCCAGATTAAGCAGCTCTATGGAGAGGGACCTTGGTGTCCTGGTGGACAACATGTTATCCATGGAACAGCAATGTGCCCTTGTGGCCAGGAAGGCCAGTGGTATTCTGGGGTGCATAAAGAAGAGCATGGCCAGCAGGTTGAGGGAGGTTCTCCTACCACTCTACTCTGCACTAGTGAGACCACATCTAGATTATTGTGTTCAGTTCTGTTCTCACCAGTTCAAGAGGGACAGGGAAATACTAGAGAAAGTCCAACAGAGAGCTATGAAGATGATGAAGGGACTGGAACATCTCTCTTATGAGGAAAGGCTGGGAGACCTGGGATTGTTTAGCCTGGAAAAGACTGAGAGTGGATCTTATTAATGTTTACAAATATCTGAAGGGTGGGTGTCAAGTAGAAGGGGCCAGTCTCTTTTCAGTT